>JBBPMO010000249.1:0-34055 GCA_038090315.1 Xanthoconium stramineum | reverse complement strand
TGAGGGCCGTTGTCAAGGCGGCCCTCCTTTTTATACTACTTTTACGGGCCCATGTGATTCTTCATATCACATGCGCCATCCTTAGATGCTATACTATTTGGGGCTATATGCCCCTAACACCCTCTCTGTTTCGAAACAGCAATGGGTTGTAGACAATAACATATATAGAAATGAAGAGCAAAACTATATACAAAGAGAAGTAGACACTACATTACAATATATTAGAAATAGGAAACATAATGGGGGTTAGGTCCCACACTTGATCTTCGTAATGAGTGGGGTTGTGCCCACAAAAGAAACGGAACAACGAATTGTAAGTAAAATTATGGAGGATATACCTCCCTTCCTCATTGCCTCACATCGGCACTGGACCCTCAGGGAGCTCGCCGTCCTCTTTGAGTGCAACATCCTTGCTGACATTACCCCCACTGGTGGGCACAGGGATTATGTCGTAGGTGATCGCAGCCTTGCCGAATTGTTGGAGGGTGTCAAGCTCCATTTTGACCTCTGGGTTCATGACGGTGGAGGGCAACTCCTCCAATGGCTGGCCTCACGACACGGCCTCATGCTTGTACCACTCCTTCATATGATTCAAGGAGTTGTTGGAGCATGAGATGCTCAGCTCCCGCCTTATTGGCTCGTAAAGAGCGCTCGTGGAGGGGTTGGTGAATCCTCCAGAGTCCTCGATCCATACAATCATTTCTTGGGTGGCAGTTTGTGCCCACACAACTGCATCATTGGCGTCATGTACCATGACGCCATTAGCGGCGATGTATGCTGCAATGTCAGTCATGGTGGCTTGGTTATTAAATTGACCTAACCAGGCCACTGTACCATTCTTGAGTGGGGCTCCTGCTGCCCAGTCAAGGAGATACTGGTACTGCCCAGGTACCATCAAGAGGTGTACAAGGCCTTGCACCCATACCATCTGATCAAAATTCAACCATGGGACAGGAGCAAGGCGAGTACAAATCCTCGTACTTGTTGTCATGAGGGGGGATTGAGGTCGGAGTCCTCATTATCGGGGTAAATGTTGCACCTGACAGTTCCTGGGAACATCTTGCAGAGTCCTCCATGGCTGTTCAAAGGACAGACAGCCTGGCACTTTTCGATGAAATTTACCCATTTGTCGATTGGGTCATCGAATGAAGGTGCTCTGCAAGGGAGGACATGTGCCTTCAGATTGAGGACAATTGGTCCTCAGGAATGGGAGGAGGATTCCTCAGCTTTGGGTGGTGGAGGAGCGGGTTGCTTGTCAATTTGAGTGAGGAGATTTGCTGGGGAATTATTCCCCGGGGTGGAATTGGAGTTGCTTGAGGGCAACATCAGTTGAGATGTGATGCATTCTTGTAACGCTTGGATAATGACTGGTGGGGGAGGTACCACTGTCTCAGCCACAATGGCCTGTCATTTTTCATTGCGAAGATGTTCGTTCTTCTTCTTTGCCTTTTCGGAGGCCCAAACAGGTGGCCTCCATTGCTTCATTGTGACTTTCATGAGGTCGCTCACCTCAAGAGACTTGTGTTTTCTCCACAAGTGGAGGAACATGATCAGGTCTGAGGCCTGACGGTATGAGGGAGCTCTTCCCTCCTTCTTGAGATGTGTGGCCTTGAAGATCACATGGATTTCCTCCGCAGAGTTGTATAAACGAACGGGACCCATGATCCCTCCCTCGAAGCGGATGGCGACATTCGGGAGTCGCCTGGTTGGGGTCAATAGGATGTGCCCATTGTTATAGCTAATTATAGCATTGGAGATCGCCTCTCCTTGATACACATAGATGTAATTGCCCATGCAAGCGAAGAGAGTGCGAACACCCTTGGCGTCGCTGTCATCTCCCAATATGACAACCTGAGGCTCTTGCCCCGAGAGTTCTGGGAACAAAGTTCCCTGAATGAGGTCAAAGGTGTCTGGGCCCTGGACTGAATCGTCCATTTGGTTGTCCTCATATGGGAGGAGGACAGTGTAGGTAGGCGCAGGGGAGGTTTGACGCTCCTTCCCCTTGCGCAAGGAAGTGGAGGTGGTGGTGGGGGGACCAGCAGCAGCAGGCTCTGCCTGCACCCTCCCCACGGAAGAACATGTTGCTGGGGTGACACAAGAAGGTCCAGCCTGGGGCTGTCCCTCACTCATGGGCATCCCCATTGATGCCAGTCAGGCCCTTTTGAGTTGATGGGCCTCATTGTGCGTAGTGGTTGGGTGGGGAAGGTTCCCCTGCGAGAAATGTGCAATTTCCTCACGTGCGACTGCTAAGTTGTGTGCGAGGTTGTCGCGTTGGTGGCGGAGATGGTCTACTTGGGCATAGAGGTCTCAGGGAGGTTCTCTCCCACAGAAGACTGTGGCACAGTTGGCAAGACCGTCCACCGCGCTGCTGAAGCCATTGCCGCTTACAGCAGCACTGATCCCAACATGTTGTGCGTAATCATTGCATGACATGCAATGATTCTCGTGTCATACAAGAGGCAGGAAAGGGTGGGCGATCCACTTTCCAGGGGAGTCACGACAATGGTGTTTATGGTGCCGTTCAGATGGGGAGTGATCCTGTCAACGCTTGGCGCTGCTGGTTGTTCAACCAGTCAGCGATGCGTCATGAGTTCGCAACTTGTCTCGTGACAGAAACCTGCCATGAGATGAGGAGCAGGAGCGAGAAGGTGAAGGCGTTGGTGAACGCATGGTTGGCGATGTGCTTCGCTGGGACATGTTGCTGGTGCAACGGTTTTACAATGGGTGGTTGTGGTATGAAGAAGAGAGAGGTGGGTGGACCTCACATAATATAAGTAAATGACAATTTGAAAAAGGAAATGATGTGATAAAGGAAATGATCGACGAGACAAAAAAGGTAAACTACTATTAGATAATACTAAAGGTACGGTCTTTTTCTTTTTTGAGTTTTATTGTGTTACTTTCTATTGTTTTTATTTATTTTGTCTGAGGCATGTCTTAGTCCCACCACTAGTGGCAGGTCTTAGGGCGCCTGGGCGTATGCTCTGTCCTGTGGGACAATTGTCGCATGCCCGACACTCCCTGGAGTTCAAGGTACCTATCTAGGGCCTCTAACTCCTCACAGTTGGAGCTTTGCTCCCATGTGGAATCTCCCAGATTCCATTTGACGAGGAACTCGATTTTGTTCCCAGCCCATTGATGAGTGATGATCTCGTTGACAAACCATTCATCCTCGTCGGATTGTCTGACATCATAGAACACATGCGCATCCCTCTTTGGGAATAGTGGGTCGTCATTCCTTTCGTACCAGTGTAATAGCCCGATGTGAAACGTCAGGTGTATGCACCTTTTGTGTAGCTCCTCCGGAAGCTCCAGAGTGTAGATGTCATTGGCACCATCACTCTTCAGGACCTTCATTGGTCCAATGTACCTAGGGACAAGTTTCCTCGCTTATCCTTTTGGCATAGTTAGGTTTACTGTTGAGAGGTATATGAGATCTCCGATCTGAAGGGTCTTCCCTTCCTTTCTTTTCTTATTTGCATGGTACGCCTGAACCACTCAGCTCTCTATGATGGCATCATGAGCCATCTTCAGATTTTGAATCACCTGTTGTACAAATGATTTGACTCCTGGTGCAGTCGAGGGTTTTCCCTCTTTTATTCATTGTGTTATGATGGGCATATACCCATGGTTGAGCTTGAAGGGTGCAAATCCTGTAGTGCTACTTATACTGGAGTTGAGCACGAACTCCGTCATTGGCAGCTTTGCTGTCCAATCCTTTTGATTGGGTTGCACCGTCACTCGTAGTATCTGTACTACCTTCCTGATTGCCCTCTCTGAGGCATCATTGGTTTGCAGATGGAATGCAGTAGACATCAGGAGCTTTGCTCTGAGCATACAGTGCAATTCATGCCAGAATTTCGATGTGAACTTCACATCTTGATCAGAGACTATAGTCTTGGGCAGTCCGTGAAGTCGTACGACTTCTTGAATGAACTTCTTAGCAAGTTCAGACTCCTTGATCGTCATTTTGATCGGTACTAGGTGTACCATGGATGTGAGGCAGCACAGTACGACCCAGAGGTAGTCGTGCCCTTCACTCGGTGGGAATGGTCCCACAAAATCCATGGCAATTGATCCCCGTGGTTGCCTTGGGATTGGTAGGCTATGTAGTAGCCCTTGGGGTAATTGATTTGAGGGTTTGGTGGCCTGGCATGTTGGACAAGTTTGACAGAACTTGTCCACTTCAGGCCAATTTTTGGCCACCAATACTCCCTGCGGATATAGTCCACAGTTCTCTGGGCACCAAAATGCCTGATAGCCCTATGGGCTTGATCAATGATCATGGCGATTATACTATCGCCCTTGTATGTTGCATGGGGGAGGCATAACACCTCCTCATTTCCACAATTTTTTGTGTATAGAAGACCATCCTTCTCTGTGAATTGAGAGAAATGGCTTGGTTGAGCCGAAAACTTTGTGAGTATTGGCTCGCTTTTGTATCCTCTGTGAACAGCATTGAGGAATCCGGGTTGATCCCTGTATAGCACGAGAGGTACTCGTGATGTCCCAGCAGATTCAAAAACTGTCAGATCCTCCTCCACATTGGTGCGAGGGGTGTCCTCAGTATTCTTCTCTGCGGTTGAGGCCATCTCCTGTGCCTCCAACATATGGGTCTCCCGTTTTTCAGCTAGACACTTGCTTTTCCAAGGGTTGGGTTCTCCCTCAATGGTTATCGCTTTTAGCTCAAGTCATCTATCCTGGGGAAGATCATCCCCTTCCGGGTCTAAACGCACATCCACGTTGGCCCAATCGAGTTCTTCGTCAGAGGCACTATCACCCTCCTCTCTTTCGTAGTAGTGAGACAGACAGACCGCTATGTGGTTCTCTGAACCCTTGGCATAGGTAATCTCTGTGTCGAACCATGACATGTAGTCGATCCAATGGATCTGTCTACTTGACAGCTTCCGCTGTGTTTTGAGGTATCTGAGTGCCTCATGATCAGTAATGATCTTGAACTTGAAGCTGAGGAGCTTATCCTCCCATTTCAGCAGGGCTTCGATTATCATGAGAGTTTCACGTTTGAATGTCCTATAGTTCTGTTGAGCGTCACTCAACTTCTTGGACATAAACCCTGCAGGGCAGCATGTCCTCCAATTGTTTCCTTGCCTGTATAATGTGCCGACCCCATATAGGGATGTGTCGCAAACGAGTCAAATTGGCTCTTCCTTTCTCAGGTTGATAGGCTTCAGGATTGGATACTTGCATGCCAAGTCCTTGATCATTTGAAAGCATCGGTCATGGACTTCTCTCCACTTAAAGGGATGTCCGTTCCTTTGGATCCCCATCAATGGCATAGCATACACTGACACCTCAGGCATGAATTGTGCCAATTACTCAACTAGTCCTATGAATCGTTGGACTTCATTCAGGGACTTAGGCGTCCTCTAACTATGGATCCAAGACATTTTGTCTCTATTGGCATGAATGCCTTTATGGTCAATTATATGACCTAGGCAGTCGAGTTTCTTGGCATACAGGTCGCATTTCTCCTGTTCCAGGTAGAAATCAGCTTTTTCAAGCTCGTTGAATACAATCCGGAGGTGTCGTTCGTGATCCTCCAATGTGTCGCTGTAGATGAATATCATCAAGGTAGACATATATGCAACGTCCAATGTGATCTCTAAAGATCACTGTCATTAGGCGTTGAAACGTCGCAGGGGCATTGCAATCCCCTTGTTGCATGACCTGGCTAATAAAGGTCCTGTAGATCATAGCAAAGGCCATCTTCCAGACGTCTTCCAGTTCAATCCAGACCTGCTCATATGCATTTGAGAGGTCTATTTTTGAGCAGTATTTTGCGCTTGCAACATCCATTCAGATCTGATCTTGATCTGGAAATGGGGTCACATCTTTGACTGTGTTATCATTCCTTTTGCGGCAGTCAAAGACTGTCTGCAAGTTTCTGCTTTTCTTCGGGATGCATAGCATCGGTGCAGCCTGTGGAACACTCTTCATGACCCACCAGTTTGCATCCGTGCATAGTCGGATTTTGTTCGACAGTTGTTGTTTTAGTGCATCTGCACAACGAGGAAGATGATAAGCATAATGCTTACTTTCCTCAATTAGCGGGATTCTATGATTGACTTCCCGTAAAGGAGGGAGTCTATTGACCATTCCTCCAAGTCGATGCTTGTATTCTCGGAACCATCAGTTCCTAAGGTGGGGAATATCTTTCTCCGTTAGATTTTCTTTTGTTTTTATTGCAGCTAAGTGCTGCTTTGATGATTCACTCGTCATTTTGGGTGGTTTCACCTCCTTTCCCCTTAGAGCCCTCATGGGGTTGTTTAGACCTTGCAGGGCTCGCAAGTCATTTGGGGTTTTGAGGTAGTCGTACCGGATTTCACAAGTGAACATCCGGTATTACTTCCTCGAGTAGGGCGATTGTATTATTGCCAATTTGAACCTTCTGATTTGCAAAATTTAGAACAGCCTGTTGTTCTTGAAGGAATGGAATTCCTAA
Organism: Xanthoconium stramineum; assembly: GCA_038090315.1. Classification (NCBI taxonomy): domain Eukaryota; kingdom Fungi; phylum Basidiomycota; class Agaricomycetes; order Boletales; family Boletaceae; genus Xanthoconium; species Xanthoconium stramineum. The sequence continues at coordinate 27,592 of JBBPMO010000249.1, read as the reverse complement.
GATACAATCGTATCGATCGATGTTTGCTACATCAAAGTAGATCTCAGAAGTCCCACTTCCAAGTTCGATGTGGGTTTTACCACCATGAGTGATTTTTGACCGGCTACCTATGCAGCCTAATTGTAATGTGAGCTGTTGCTCTAATGGGAATACCTTCATCCCAGTGACCTTTGCAAATGCAGGGCTCATGAAATTACCGGTACTTCCGGTATCAATCATGATGTACGCTTTACATCCATTGACCTTCATCTCGATGGTCATGCATCTGTGCATCTCTGGAGCAATCCGAGGGCAGGTGCCCTCCACAGCTTTATCAGCTGTATTTTTCGTATGCATTGCATACTGGAAAGTTCGAGACCCATTAGGTTTCTTGCTTTCCCCTTTTACTTGGACTGCAGCCATCTGTACATTCAGGTGTTCCGCTGGATTGTCGTAGTTGATAGTAATCAATCCGTGTGGTGTAGATACCACTACGTCATCGTCGTACATGACTATTTCACTCCTGGGTAGACTAGGAAGTAGGGTACTATCAATATTGATAAGTTCCCTTACTGTGCCTTCCCAGAGTTCTGGTGAGAACCTGCGGCAGTTCATTGGATGGGCATGGTCTATGGCATTCTCGGATGCCCGTCGGATTGCCCTAGTAGTTCTTACTACACAAGTAGCTAGTATTTGCAATGCGCTACGGACACGGCCAACTTGTAGTCCGTGTCCTTCCATCTGTGCCTTGTCACAGTCGTCCCATCCACGATCGTATTCGTGTCTCGCAACTTGTTGCGTATATTGCTGAGCAACGGATAATAATGGAACTCCATCTATTGCATGCTCGGATACATGTTCTACACAAGCATTGCAATCCGGGCACGAGTTACCCTTATGGATAGGGCCATAAAGTGGAGACCAAGTCCACTTGGGGGTTTCTGTACCCTCATGGGAGGATTGTTCCTCCGATTCCATTGTGATATTGGATTCGATTATACTCGATTTCCCTGGGTGTTCGGGTTTGGGGCAACTTTCTATTTGCCCCTTTCAATTTACCCAAACAGTCCCCAGTCAGGTGTCAAGTGCGATCTCATACTGGTCAATCCGGAGTGCTGCATGTTGCTCCCTTTGGTCCCTAAGGTCCTGAATGAGAGATTTTATTCTCTCTTCTAGTTCATCATTGTGATGACCAGCTCTGTTTAGAGCAGAATGGACTGTCATGGTCCTTACCAGGAGATCAAGTCTCTCCTTTTCCATAATCCTTAGATGGTGCACCATCAAATGGCAAGCTGCATGTAGACGTTCATCTGCTGAGCCAACTGGCTCTTGGCATGTTCTAGTTCCATAGTCTATGCCTCCCTTGGATTCCTTGTTTGCGAAACATTCAGGGAATTGAATTGCCCTCTTGAGAGATGGATTTCCCCATTGTAGGGCTAGTCCTACATGTTGTACACAGTGATTACACTCCTTGCAGTACTCTTGGTGCATTGCACCATATTGGCATGACCATTCCCATTCTTGTTGGACAGGCTGTGATATGCTCAATCCTTCAAGTTCTGGGAGTTCGTCCTCATGCATCATAGCACATCAGACGATATTTTCGTCCTGTGAGGATCCCTCTTCATGGTGCATGGCGCCATAGAAGGTGACTGGCTCATCGTCATCCTCTACCTTGGAATTTTCTTCATAATAGTTGAATTGTTTGTTCTTGATGTCCTCGAGGTCCTTTGTGACCTCTTCCGAGTTTTCTTGTTCATCCTGTGGTGTCTCATTCACCACTTCTTCATTGATGTTTTCCACCGAATTTTCCACATCATTGGGCTGTTCCTGCACTTCTTTTTGCAGTTCAGCTGCAAAGAGGCGATGTTTCACCAGGCCTTTCCAGCCATCCTTGCGAGGTTGGTTACACTGGTTGGCCATATGGCCTTCTTTGCCACATCTGTAGCATGTTATCCCCAGAAGGAACTTCTGGGGTTGTGCTCCCTTGTCATTGGTTTGGGTTTGATGGCCCTTAGTTTGGTGGTTCGTCCCACCTTCCCCTTCTCTTTTACTGGGAAATCTCATCTTCCGACAATAGATTGTATCCCCTTTCTTGACACACTTTGGGCCATCGCCCTTCGAGGAACTTCCACTTTCCTTCTTTTCATGTGGGTTCGAACCACTTTGTCCCTGGGAGGATTTCCCTCCTGAGCCGGTGTGGCTCAACCTCATATGCATATTGATTGCCTTTTGGGCAGTCTCCATGCATCGGACCTCTTTGAGGATTTCCTCAATTGTTGAGTGTTTGGCAGAGATTCCGCAAGCTTCAAAGATGCTCTTTATAATCGAGTGGGGCAACCCACGGAGGAATTTCCTCCTAAACGAATAATCGTCGGGTGGTTGTACCATCCTGCATGCACAACCTTTCAAGTCAATATAAAATGCAAGGGCTCCCTTTTCATGGAAGAACCTTGTGCAGTCGTACTGATCCACTGCATTTTGTGCTGACACCTCATGCACGAATCGTTGGAACAATCCGCAGATGATGTCTTCAAACATCCAGTCTTGGACCTGTCGGTCTGGTGAATCGACCTCTTGGTCATACCATTGGGATGCTAATCCCTCTAGGTACAATCCGGTGTATAGTACCCGATCTTCGTCACAATTGGGTCTGGTGACCTTAAAAGTATGATAGTACTTTAACAGGTGGCTTAGCCACTTGGCAAATTTTTCCAGGTCATCCTGGCCCCCATACTTTCCGGGTTTGGGCGGATTCATCGCTTTGACTTCTGGTCCAACTGGACCAGTCGGTTGACTGACTTGTTCCCAAATATGTTGTGCATATCATTGTTGCATGGATCCCATGTAATGATTGTTTTCGGGGGTAAAACCCCTCAAGTAGTTTCGATGAGCTGGGTGACCCACGGGTTGTCTTCTGGCGGGTGGTCTGCCAGCGGGTCTGATGGGAGGTTGCCATGGTAATGGTCCCTTCTCATCTTCATCATTGTCGTCATCATCTGGTTCATTGCCATTGTTGTCATCATCATCAGGAGGACCCCCATCTGGAGGGCCTCTCCCTGGAGGAGCTCTTCCTGGAGGAGCTCTACCTGGAGGACCTCCTCTTTCTGGATATCCGCCTCAAGGAGGATCTTCTTCTTCATTGTGGGGTTCATCCCAGAAATGATGGACGACTTCATCCTCTCCATCACTGTCTGGTTGTCTGGGACTTGGAGTTCTGTTGCCAGCAGCAATGGCACGGTCTTGTGCCATTTGATGGAGTATTGCAGCTCCTCGTTGATTTCCGTATAGGTGGCAGATTATATCCGAGCTTCATCTGGATAAATATGCCGGACGGTTTGGCATACTAGGGGCTAATCCACCCTGGCTACTTCCTGCGCCCATAGGAGCATTTCAGTCTCCTCTTAAGGGTTCTTTACCCTTTGTAGGAGTACTAGAGAAGTACTGGGACTGTTGTCCCTCTATTTTGAAAGAAATGGGAGGAATGGTTATAGGGCTACTAGCCCTGCTGGTCAGTTCCTCGACCTCTTGGGCAGCTATCATCCGTCTGATCTGATTGATAATCACAGCTTGGTGCTGCCCTGGGTTGATTCCATGATTATGGAATCTCTCGGGACCTTGATCGTAATTCAGCCATCGGTGCTGAATTCCGTCAAGGAATTTGTTTATGGTTGCTAAGGCCATTTGAGGATCCATGGGGATTTCATCCCTGTAATGAATCCTCAGTGCTGGTGCAGCACCTTCGATATAAACCTAGATAAGAGGACTTTTGGTCCTCGGGCGAGAAAACGGATCGGTGAGGATCCTTGAGTGATCATGCTTGGTTAGTTGAGGGGTCAGTGGACTCAGCAGGTCATTTACGGCCTCTGAAACTCTCTCTGCAGTCCTCTCAGTGCTTTCCAGCATCTGGGAGGTCTGGAGGGTTCCAGGCATTAGCCTTTTCTCCTTGGGCTGATTAGCCCTCGATCCTTGGCCGGTATCTTCTGTACCAGCCGTTTGTGGAGCCTGGGCTCCTTTTTTCTTCTTAGTATTTTTCCGGGCCTTGGAGGGCCCTTTTGCAGGTTGACGATTATTATCGTTCGGAGGGGGATCACCCTCACCTCCAGGTGGCTTTGCCACTGTAGTCCGAGTGTGACTACAAGTGACTGTGCGGCTCATTGCATGAATTGAAGTAAATGCACTTCAAAAAATTGTAAATTTGTGATCACTTACTATACTCAAGATCACACAGGCAAAGTGAACCATATAGATTTGCCAATGATACATAGAGTAAATGTAAGATCAATGAGGGCCATCATCAAGGCGGCCCTCCTTTTTATACTACTTTTACGGGCGCATGTGATTCTCTGTATCACATGCACCACCCTTAGACACTATACTATTCGGGGCTATATGCCCCTAACACATGGTCAACAAGTATGCATGTGGGTCTGTGCACTGCTTTATGCTAATCTAGTAAACATCTACAGGACTGCTTATGAGCATGGGTATGACAAGGGATGGGTACAGATGGGCAATTTAGCTACCCATACCCTAACCCGTGTGGGTAACACATACCCCTGCTTTTGCCTATGTCCGAGTTGGATTTGATCCTTTACCATGCATTATAAGTTGATGATGCGTTGAAATTTCACATTCTTCCTTATGTGACATGCAAATCAATGAGCTGCAACAGGTAATGCAGCTCATTATGAATGCCACCTGACCCAGATCCTGAGTGGTGGTCTCAAAAAGGTAAAAACAGCAAGCCCAGGCTAACTACTGCAGAACTCCTGAGTGGATGAAGGGGTTTGAGATTTCCACTACACAGTTACTCAGGAAGTGCCATCCAGCACCAGCTGAAGCCTGGCTTAACTGATGGGTTTGAGGCAGGTAGCAAAGAACAACATGCACAAGTATTCAGCTTGGTAAAGAGACCTGGTCTTTCTGTTCAGATGGTGACCAAGCCATCATCTATTTCATCATGATCTGATAACATACTGACTTTTCTAAGAAGACTAATTAATCAGGCATATAATGTAGATGCTGGGCATGCTAAGCAGCAGTGTTCTGGAAGGCAGGATGGGGTGAATGAGTGCGTTGCATTGGTACTTACTGCAACAGCACTGTCAGTAATCAATTTATGTTTACAGTTAGGCTAAGTTGGGTATGCCACAGTGCTGATGGATTGTAATGATATGCTGCTTCAAGTAAATCTCTGAAGCACTGCTCTAAATAATTCATGTGCTCAAGAGTTATATCAACAAGCCTTATCATACTTGTTGAAATCATCAAAGTTGGTTCATGACAAGCCAGCATCAGTGCTGATCAAGACTCTGACATTCAACACCATATGGGAGAATATTCAATGGGCAAGTTATTCATCAATGCCTATGATTACTGAGAAAGAAGTTGCCCAATTGGCTCTCTTTACCCCCTCCATTGACCCCAACACTGGCATGGGCCTGCTGTCCCCATTATTGGACACCAAAATCTCAATCTTCAAGCTGCTGCATGGATTGTTGAATTCATACATGCCTGTTCCACCTTACCCTCTGTTCCATCACCCTTTGGTCAAATCTCAACACCTTCATCCCATTCTCAGGGCATCAGCTACATATGTACCACAAATTCCAAGCCATTGATGCCCCCTTCTGGGCAGCAGTCTCCCTGGACATTCAGCACTACCTCTGAGCAAAGATGTTACAAAAATTCAGTGGATGCAAACCCTCAAAAACACAATTCCTTGACACCTACACTGAGGCTGTCACCAGACAAATGGCTCTTCCTTTGACTTGAAGGGCAGATAAGTCACATAGATTTTATAACAGGTTTGGTAATCCTTGAACTCTTCCAGTCAAAATTATCCTCAATGTGTCAAAGCATTGCGAATCAGAAAGCACCCAGGGACACAAGGGTGGTAAATTCATGCTTGTGTTAATTCCCATGGTCAGTACATTCTCTTACAAAAGCCACCTGCTGCAATTATTCATGTTCTCCCAGTTCACATAGCCTTGTGAGTTCATTACTGGTCCTGTTGCTACAAAAAAATGGGACTTGTCATTCTCCCACATACTGTCCATGACTATTCAAGGCTTTCGCCCAAATCTCAAGGTTTCACTATGACATTCTGCTCAAAACTGCAGAACCTCCTCAACAACTATTTCAAGGGATGGGGCTTACTCTACAAACATCCATCTGTCTCAGATCTGGCTAACTCATCATTGACACTCAAATATGGTGTTCATATGGTTTAGAAATCTTGTGCTTAGAGAAGTGGTCCATTGAGCAACCCCACATATGCAGGTTGGTTTGGCTTCTTGGAGGATGTAAGCCTGAGCAATGGCCATTGCTTTTGGACTCCCCTGCAAACTGCTTTGCCTTGGCAAGTGGGACAAGTGGTTGGTTGGGTCAGTTTTGCCTGAGGCTCTCAAAACATCTCTCATTGAATCAGTCTAACTGTCCTACAGGTTGAAGAACTTCTCAATTTCCATGTCTTGCAAGCAAACAAGGCCTCATAATGGGCTATTCACTCTGTATACTCAAGTTCCAGACAACTTCATTGGACATGATTCTGTTATAAAAGGGTGGATCACCACTCAAAGTTTCTCTCTTTTTTGTGGCAGCACCAGGAAACACCACCTGATATTATTGCCCATTCATTATTGTCATTGCATCCAACATTCACAAGGCAAATCTTCCCAAGAAGCTAAAGCAAATGGTTCTTTTATTAGCAAGTAGAAAACCACACAAACTGGTCAAATATATACAGATAGCTTGTTGCATGCAAGGCTGGTAAGGGTTCTAGAATGCTGTCTTCTGTAGAGTTGAATTCCTGTGAAAGGTCAAGCCCATCCTTTACAGAACAAGCAGCATCTTTTCTAATGTCCATGCTCAAAGCCTCTTGCTTTCTCTCACCACAAGGGCAAGACTACCCTCTACCTTCACACCAGCATGTCCAAGATGCCCCTGGCACTGTTGCCATGCTTCTCTCCCACTGCCCTCATTGTCTTGATCTCATGCTACATGGGAGAGGTAACAGCCCCAGTTAATTCCATGTGAGACTCAATTTGCTCAATAACCTCATGTACATAAAGTACCTCTCAGTTGATCCTGCTCTTTTTTTTCGGACACACTTCATGCATCCTCCTGACATGTCTGCCTTCCAGTGTGTCACACATCTAGATTTGATGACTCAGTGGCTTGGGACATAATTGCTAGCAGAGTTTAGTATTTATGTATACTGCTTGACACATCTGTTAATGACTAGTGTTCTTGGGTCCAGTTCAGTTCAGTTTTCCACCTTTCAAATAAGGCAACCGAACCAGAACCAGTCTTTTGGGACTGCCAGAATCCCAAAAAATCCAACCAGACCTACCAAAACCAGTCTTGCAATAAGAATGCTTGCTCACGTGACTGGTCCAGAGCAGTTTTGGGAAGAAACCAGTATTAGCATGGAAATTATGCTGCAGATCCACAGGCTGAAACATAGTACAAACCCTTCTTAGCTTTCTATAGACCCCAGGATCAGGTGGTTTGGCCTAGGGGAACCAGAGATATGATTATTTCCGGGTCAGATGTCATTTTGCAGACACAATCACAGAAATCAGTCATAGAAAATCAGAAAAAATATAAATAAATATAGGAAAATTAGGGCAGGTAGTCCTACATAGGGGGTGGCCATCGAAACTAGTTGCAACCAGTTACAACCGGTTTTGTCTGGTATTTTGAAATTTCCAAAATATCAAAAGACTGCAACCACCCAGACTGGTCCTAATCAGTCTGGTTTGGTCCAATTAGTGGTTTTTAGCAGTCCTTTAATTGGATAGTTCCTTGACTTCATGCTGATCACCTCATGAAGGGTTGATTGGACAGTTATCTGCCACATGTCCTCTCTTATTGCATTGGGCACAGATCTGAAGGTTGCAGATATCGTCAGAATGTCCCCATCTGCCACAAAGATCACATTGTGTTACCAGACAATGATGAGCAGTGTGTCTGGAAGCTGTTTGTTGACAGGAGGGGCAAGTGTAGAGTGGGCATTTCGTGCCATGGTGACCAAGATCCAAGTGATTGTAACATTGGGTGGAGGGGTGGATGGGAGGGAATTGTGCACCAGGACTCTTGAGGTGGAGGAGGTAATCATTGCCCCTTGGCAATCTTGGTTCGAATGACATCTTCCTCATCTACAACTGAGGGCATATGTAGGAGAAGCAGGATGTGAGGAAATTTGAAGGGCCAAGGGAATGGGGGTGGGGGAGTTAGTGGTTCATTGACTGAGTCCAGTCTGTCCATGGTAGTGCTGTTGTTCTGCTTGAGTGAGGGAGAGGTAGATTTGGTGGAAGGTTGGATAGAGGATGTTGGTAGGGAGCTCCTCCAGGTAGCGGTAGAGTGAGAGGATGGTGTGAAGTGGGAGGCCAAAGATGTTAGGTAAATTGTCTGGGCAAGCTCTAAAGTGTTGGATCTGTGCAAGTGTGATGTGATGGAGGAGTTGGACAAGGAGTTGGCAGGTGACATCCGCTTGGTAACTAGGAAGTCCTTTGACTGCGATGAGGATGAAGGGGGTGGTGGCAATGACAAGGGTATAGAGGGTGTGAATCCGAGATGTTGAGAAGAGACTGATTCTGATGGGCTGAGAGTTGGGTGGGGGTGAGTGGGAAGGTTTGTAAAAGGAAGAGGTTGGGAAGTATGGCATGGGAAAGGAGGGTGGACAGTGGAGCAGTGATGGATGTGGAGAATAATTAGTGCTGAGGCAAAGATGGTGAAAATATAGATTCCTGGGGCAATGACAGTGGCTAAGGTGGGATTTTGAGATTCTGGGTATGGTGCTGTGATGGCCAGGTGCATTTATAGGGGGATACTCACGAAGAGACTCCACTTCCTGCTGGTTTAGTAATGGATGGGGCACCTGGACTCCTTGCAGAAGCCGGAATTGGTTTTAGCATAATCAAGGGGGAGGTTGCAAAGTTAATGAAACTTAAGTTGGTAGAGTGTGAGTCCCAGGACCCAGGCGATGTCAGCTGATTTGATGGCAAAAGTATTGTCATGAGCTGGAATAAAGGGCATGTTATTGTGGTTAAGTAGCTGAGATGGTGGGTCTGTTTATAAGTGCCAAGGATTTCTGATGCTTGCCCCCTTAACCTGCTCACTTGTAAGGGAGAACCTTGGGCCTGGACATGACTTCAATAGGAGGCCTTTGAGCAACTCAAGTACATTTTCTCCTCCACCCAATTCTTTGAATTCCAGATGTAACCTGCTCTTTCTCCATTATGACAGTTGCCTCACTACTAGCAGCTGGAGCTGTACTCATGCAGGCTGATGAAAACTTGGACTTACATCCCTGTGCTTACTTTTCTCATACCTTCTCCTTTGCTCCATGAAACTATGATATCTATGACTGTGAACTTCTTGCAGTAAATTTGGCATTGGAAGAATGGTGTCAATATTTCCAAGGAACTGCACACAATATCACCATCATTACCAACCACAAAAATCTCTCCTATGTCAAAGACCCTTGAAAACTATCCAAACAACAGGCCAGATGGTCCCTCTTTCTCCAGGACTGCAACCTATGATGGCAGGTCACTCCAGGAACCAAAATGGCCCCAGCAGACACACACTCAAGACAAGGACACTACTCAGGACAATGAGGACTTGGTGGTGAGGTTCTGGATATAGGTATTGATGGGGGTGATGGGAGTAATGGTGGCAATGGTAGGGGAAGAAGAGGAAGTTTTGGCATTCCTGACTAGTTGGGGGTGATGGTTTCCCTTTGGTTTTCCTTGTGTCTGAGAGGATCAACATTCATTTGTGCTATGTTCCTTTTTGCGGCATTTGAAACAGAGCCCTTCTCTGATGCAGCAAGCTTGGTCAGCTGGGGAGAGTTTTTTCAAGTGAATGGCATCCACATCCATGGCATCTGGGTCTCTGATGGAGTGTGAGTTGGAGGAAAAGGAAAAGAGAGGTAAATCATGTCCTTTCTTGAGGGTGATGATGCAAGCCTGTTGTTTATGAAAGTTGATGGCTTTGTCCATTCATCCCTTAAGACTGTCAGGGACCTTTCCATGGGGACACGTGACTACTGCGAGAGAAATAGTCAGAGGAGAGGATAGTCCTGTAAGATGACACAGTACTAGAGCAGAAGGAACAAGGGGAAGAGGGAGAAGCAAAGGCAAGTAGGTAGTGGTCAACCTCCTCATATTGAGGAGCAAAGCAGAAGTAGGGACAATGACTACTGAGATAAGAAACAAGACATGAAAAAGAAAAAAGATTGTAACAATGAGATATGCCTTCATACCTATGGATTCAAAAGCTGAAAGGCCTTCCCATTGTGGTTGCAGGATAGTGGAGCATGTGCACAACATGCCACAGATGCAAGGCTTCATTCTGCATGTGATAGGACGTATCCTGGCCAAGGTGCATATGCATCAAAGGCCACATGGACATCACAAACATGTGATCCAACCCACATTGAAATTACAAACAACCTGCCATCTAATCAGGCAAAGATAGAGCTTTAGCACTTGGGCCTGGAATCAATGAAAGCAGTGGCAGAAGCTGAAGAAACAATACCTGTGTAAGTACCTTAATTGCTCAACATGACATTGAATTGCTAATGTGAACAATAAATCATGACAGGAACATGGATGCTGATAGGGATGATGTAGATATGATTGGTGATGACAAACAGCAAGAAGTCAAAGTCACATCACAGCTCAGATCCAAAGCTGCATGGTCAACACCATCATACACAAGTGGTTCAATCTCCCAGGAGTCCTCTGCCGTAGTTGAGCCCTCTTCTTATATCGCACATGGTATCCATTCAAATTGTCTGAGGAATGCAAGTTCCAACTTTTTGTATGTTTCCAATGCCAGTCATTGGATGAGCCAAACCAGTTCAAAATGCAATCTTGCATGGACAAAGCAGAAAATGGTGTTCAGGCTTTACTCACAGAATGGGTAAATGTTTCAGAGATCTTTGAGCTTCTAAAGCTGACAGCCAACATTTGTTACAGCTTTGGGTGCTCTTGGTAGTAAATGACTTCAAAGAAGGGAAGGCCTTTGATGTCACATTCATGACACAGAAGGAGTTTTAGGATATTGTGCTGGACCTGCAGAGGCACAAGGAGGGATGGGAGGGATTGGTGCAAATGGATTGCATTATCAGTGGATTTGATTATGCCACCAGTGAGTATGTACATTTTATTTCAGATTTATATACCATTACTAAGTCCATACCACACAGTGAGGAGAACAACCCATATGGGATGAATCAACAATTGCTGGAGATATATGAGGCACATGTCACTCAACTTGCATGCAACACACAATTCTGGTCCCCATCCAGCTAACTCAATCTGCCTCCAACAAATGAATGGCCATTTGTCACCTTCAAATGATTGCCCAAGACTCTGGAAAATTTGCACCATGCACAGTTCAGCTTAAGCATGATGGGAAAATACCACCAGATGCTGTACTGAAGCAGAGTCATAGTGAAGTGGAACACATGTGTTACTACCCTCTGCAAACCTAAACTGTTGAACATGGAAGTATTTGAATGCCACTTGCAGAAAGCCCTGGGACTTTCTGGATGGCACAGGAGCATGTTCCCAGTTTGGAAATAATTGGGGAATGGAAGGTACTCATCATTGGCGGCAGGATAATCACCATAATGCACACCTACAACTCACAAAGTGGTCCATGGGGTAGTGAGGAAACCAGTGCATTTCTGACATTGGACAAGGTATTGTGAGTTTCTATTCCATCTGCATGCAAATCCCAATCAATAACCAAGAGATGGGCCAGTGAAATTGTTGAATAGGCACAAAAGCCACTCAACATGGCAGCGCTGTGACACCAAATTGTCAATCCACAGTCTGGCACAGCACCTATCTGACAACAAGGGAAGTGAGAGTTCTGTAACTTTGTCATAGGGACTTGGAGGTCCCTTATCTTGCATGAAACCAAGGACACTGGAGCCAAGCCCTTACTTTTTGGGTGTTGCTAGGAGACACAGCGGGACATGCTGGATTGCATAGCTATGGATGCATGCAAGATGTATTGTAGTATATACACAATAGGGAGCACAAGAGTAGGGTTGATTGGACGGGAGTGTGGAGTGCTCTCCAGCAGCAAATGATGATGGGGATCCAGGTCTTGTGTGAGCTGCAATCCCAATGATAAGGGTGTATGACAATGCATGCAGTGAGTGCAATGCCCAGAAGCTAGGAGGAGGAGAATGGGACACTTACTGAAACAGATTTATCCATGGACTGGGAGGAGAGTGTAGCAGAGAAACAAGTTGTGAAAGTGGGAGTTGGCTTGCATGTATACACTTTATGGGGCAAGGATCTGTGCATGATGACGGAGGTACACTGGGAAGGCATCACTTGCCCATCTGCCCTTTACTTTGACTACATCAAATGGAATGTTGCATAGGAGGTATTCTAGCATTGATCCAGTCTGAATGCCATGGCCATTGAGTGGAGCGAGCCCTGCTTGTTTGAATGCTTTTTTGATGGTCTTTAGGAACATGTGGTACACATCAAGGGGCAATGGAAGCCTTGGAAGTGATATGCAAATAAGTGCTCATTGGGTGGGGGTTTGTTTATCTGGGGTGATCAGGATGGGTGATGGGAGAGCATGAGGAATTCTGGGTTTACCTAAAGGTGGTTGGTCATTGTGGCGTGCAGGTCAGTGGGACCATCCTGTTTTGCCCAATTGACATCTTCATCTGAGGGTGAGGATTTTGTGTGGGGGAGGTGGAGGTTTGTGATTTCCAAATCCTGCCAGTTGCGCTGGGTACTCATGTTGGATCTTGTGACATGAATTGTCAGTCGAAAGCATTCAGATTGCTGACTGTGAATTCTCCAATGTGCGCAGTGGCAAAAAAGATTGTGGTGAGGCAGGCAAATGCAGCAGAGTTAATGGGGGAATTGAGATCAAGCTGCGTTTTGAGGGTGGTGATGGTTTCAATTGTGTACAGTTCAACGAGGGGGATTGCGTTCACCTCCATTCGATTTATTGACCATTCTAACCCATGCATGATGCCATGCCTTTAGTCCATAAAGGTAGTTGATGATTGTGCTGTGGACATATAGGCTGGCCATGGATGCTAAGAAGATAGAGACAGTGTAAGGATTGACAGGGGCACAATCCTCCTTGGGCATGCCTTTGGCATTGCAAAAGATGTGGTAAGCCAATAGCCCAGACCTGTAGATTTTTCTGGTGGCTTTGTCCCTGGATTTGGCTAACATGGCAAAGACATGTGTGGCATCCACTTCGGAGAACGGTGGTGGAACTCTGACCATGGCATGCAGCCATCTCAGAAGGCACTCCCCAGCAGGGCAAGTGGGTCAAGGAGAGGAGGAGTGGGTGGGAGGTTGGGTGGGAACAGGGTTTTCAGGGTTCTGAGGAGGGTTTAAGGTCAGAGGGTGTTTAGGAAAGGAGGGGAAAGGGCCAGGTGGGGCAATGTGGCGCATAGCATCAAAATTGATAATGCAAGGAACTCACATGCAGTTTTGGGGTGAATGTGCCAGGGGGGATGGACAGGTCATTGAAGTCACCGACAAGGGCAGAGATTTTGGAAGGGATAGCGACTCAAGGAAAAGGAGATGAAGGGGGGAAGGGATCCACAGGAGATGCTGCCTGCAGGATTGTCTGCACTGGGAACATAGCAGGTGTGGAGTGTGCATAGGGATCAGTCCAGGAAGAGAAAAAGGGTGTTGTTTGAAGGGCAGTTGTGGCTGTGCCCTTTTTGCCAACTTTCAATGATTCCTTGGTTGTCACAGTATATGGTGAAGTGACAATTTGAGGTACTGGTGTTGAGGATGGTGCTGACCAGGAGTTTGAGGCTGATGGATTCTGCCCAGCCAATATCATGACCATCAGAGATCCAACCAGGTCGGAGGAACCATGCCCTCCATCTGTTGCTGAGGGTGATGCTGAGGCTGATTGATGAGCTGGCATCAGAGAATGCTTGGAGGTCAAAGATGGGCTGGGGTGTGGGGATTGGACAGGGGATGGATGGGGAGAATAGTTTGGTCTGCCACCATTTAAGGTCCTCTGTTGTACCTTGGAGTGGTGTTCTTGGCTTGAAGGGTTCATTGCCAAAGATGCCAAGCATGCATTCTAGGGATGTTAGGTAGGGTTTTCCTTCTGGGAACACGAGGGCAGCATGCACAAGTTTTCCATGCAGTTTCTGTATGTCTTCTAGGACATGGGTGCGTGATAATAACCAATTGTCAATGGTGGTTATGTATTTTACACACTTGGACTTGGCAAGCTGCATGGTGTGGTGATCAAGGTCCCAAATGAAGCCAATGAAGAGAGGAGTTGGTGAGAAGAAAATGTCCATGGGATGCCCAGGACTTGTGAGACATTGTCAATATCTTTCATGTTGTAGGTGAAAGCCATGTCCTCAGAGGATCTGGGGGAGGTGTTTGCAAAGTTGACTATGGGGAAATGGTAATCTTCATCATGCTCTTCTGTTGATCTGTCTGGAAGTGGACCACCTGCAAACCATGAGCGACCACCCTATACCTTGGGGGTGCCAAGAGAGGCTATGCAGTTGGCAGTGCTGGTTCAATTGGTGTTGAAGTTGGAAATAGTTGATCTGGGAATTCTAATGAAAAGGTGGTTGTCCCCCCATCTTAGGATAGGCCCAATTCCATATGCTCACATTATGTCTGTGCCCACACCTCCTACACTGCCGTAGATCCCCCCGGATGCGGTAAAATCAAAGCAGAATGCAGTGCCAACTGCAAAAGAATCGTCTTCCAAGTGTACTACCAGAGCATGTCATTGTGATGGATGGAGGTGAATGGTGTGATATGCCTTAGCTACATCTCTAACAGTGCCCTGCACCCCTTGCGGAAGTGAAGAAATGAGGAGACAAACTATGGGAAAGGTACTGTAAGAGGATGGATAATGGTCAGGGTCAACAAAGGAATTGATGGAGGCAGTAGAAATATTTGGGCAATGTGGGAATGATAAGTTCTGTACTAGTCAAAACTTTCCAGGTTTGCCTGGTTTGGGTACTAAGGAAAGGGAGGAAGTTTGGAAATAACAATAGCATCCTCAATCTTGGCCCTCGAATAAAGGCCAATATACATATCTGCCTTTCATGAACTTTTTATTTACTATCTCATCAAATATGCTCTGGTTTGCCTTTATGGATGGGTTGTTGGGTGGCATAAATGTATTCATAAGAGGGGGGATATTAGTTGAAAAGCTGAAGTATAGACCAGTATATAGACATTTGGGTAGCGGTGAAGGAGGTCAAAGGTTGTGAGGGTAACTAACCATGCATCTGGTTTATAGAGCATTAGCAGCTGGTCTTCTTTGCACATGTGGGCAATGCTGAGCACCATGTTCACTGTTTCCACAGCCTAAACATTCATGCTTGAGGGTTGTGCCATGTTTGTCAGAGAGTTGGCCCTCAGTGGAGCGCCAGGCATAGGCTGGTGACCCCCATCCCAGAGTAGTGGGTTGTTGCACTTGTAGATCTTGTGAGGGTGATGTCTGAGGCAAACTGGGCATGCCAATTCCACATGGGGAGGGGCACTGCTCCTTGAGTTGGTGCTGAGGGAGGATGGGGTGGCAGTGTACAGTTGCGAAGTGGGGGTTGTGTTTTGGCTGTGAAAGTGGCTCAGGAGGGAGCAGGAATGGAAGTCATGGCACCTGGCTGGTTGCATATCACCACACTGGTGGTAGTGGCCACGGAAAACAAGAGGTCCTTGTCAATAATGGTGTTTTTGGAGGCTTTCACAGATGCAACAGGATGAAGGGTGAGGATGTTGTTGGAATTGGTGATGCTGAACACATCATCAGCATTGGTATGGTGGGTGACAGCTGCATCTTTACAGCCTGCTTGGGTGAAGTACCATAATTCCACGAAGTTGTATGAGTATAACCTCTGTATGGTGTATGGGGATGGGCACAGACAGATGATGCCAGGGGGTGCTTGTCCTTCCATAAAGTCCACCATTTTGGACTTCTTCTTGTCAGGTTCTGGTGCAGCAACTGCTGGGGGATCATTGGGCCTTTGGGGATCTGGTGCAGGCTTTCACCACACTGATCTGCCTGCGAAGCACATGGCTCTTGGTTGTCCTGCTTCTGTCAGTTGTCTTGATGTTCGATGTTGGCTTGCCAAGCTGCAAGCAGCTGCCAGGCAGCCTGTGCGTGATCTCCGCCTTCTCGATCAATGATGGCATTGCAGATGTTTTCAAATGCATGGGCACTGAAATCTGGAGGAGGGTCATCAAAAAGGTCAGCCATGTTGTGATGGTGGGGGAGGAAAAGCAAAGAAGGGAAAGAAGATGAAAAGGGCTAGTCATGGGACAGTTGTAATGAAAGGACCATGATGGGCTGGAGGAGTGAACGGACAGTGAGGTGTGAGTGGTGCAGTGAGAAAGAGAGTGAAGCCATGCCACTTACCTGCACTTGTCCAAAGACAAAGCTCTGTGACCTTCATGTCACAGAGTCACACTCTGTGTATTCTGCAGACTGGATATCAGCATCTGGATAGACCCATCAGAAAGGTCACAACCAGAATACTTCATCAACAAGGTAGAACATTCAGCTAACACTAGTCTATGTCTTTATTATTTCATAGGAAAGACTATGGGTACATTCATAGATACATTTGCAATGGTGCTCAAATGGTGGATGATGGGCATGCAAAATCTATACATACTATAGGTGTTGCAATAGGCTGTCAAGCCACATAATGTATATACCTTATTCATTATATCATGCCCACTATTATGGGACATATATGTGGAGAATACATCATTACACCAATCCAGAATTGATGTTGAACATATATATCTACATCCTACTCAAAACTATCTAAAAAAGATGGTGAACATAAGTCAAACCCTGATGTCATGCTGACTAGGCACCACATCATCATCAGTGGCCATACCTATTCACATAACAATTCCAGCCTCAGAATGTCCTGTCACTGTGAATATGTTGTTCACAAACCATAATTTATGCACATCCGGAATCTAATATCAAGCAACTATAACTCTGGGTACTGATGGTGTCTTTCTGTGAATCTATTGCTTACACATTTGTTTATAATGCATTCCACAAGTCATGCAGTGGGGAGCTGCTTCAGGCATTCTAGTTGGTCACATTGAGTCCATTTTGTCATTAGGTGCAGTTCCACACTGTTGTCCAAATATGAAAATACCATTATGAAGTGTCGATTATAAGAATCAATGTGATCAACATGCATTAACAACAAACCATTCTGATCACCAACACCACACAAAGCTCATTACCACCCAAAGCTCCATACCTCAAGCCATACAGTCCAGAATATGTTTTTTCAATCAAGCTGAGCATTTTCCAAGGCAATTCAGACACTCCCAACATCTTCCACCATTCACTATGTGATGGGGATGTGTATCTCTGTCCCTCCAAAATTTGGATTATTTAAGGCATGAAATGGCTATCATGGATCCCTGCCCAATCAATCCTACTGGACTTCAACAGCCAAGAGTTCTATATGGCACCATGAGCTCCCCAGGGCCTATGCCTAGTAAAGGAGAAAGAAACTCACAAATCAAAGCTCTTTGCCACAAGATGTGCACTTGATCTAGGGGATATGGATGACATGATGCCCAAACTTATGGAACAAATTCATACATCTACCAAATGGAAGACAGAGAATGCAAGTTCTAGCATGGTACAGGTATGTATTATTTTTACTGCTAGAGCACTGCAACCTAATGAGAAACTGGAATGTTATGTAGATATACCGAATGTGAAGACCCACACAGCAAACTAAGCCCATATGTAACATTAGACAAGGCTTGGTGTGTGTGTGAGCTAAAATTCAAATTTCCCTTAGGATTCCACTGCTGGCACATGGGCAAGGCAGGGCACAATGAAGTCATTTCAAAAGGATTACAATACCACAGGTGTGGCCATGGATATTAATGCAAAGGCAGTGGCAAAAAGGAAGTGTAAGGAAGGTGTACAAGACAAGGGATCAATAGTTAACAAAGTAAATATATATTATCCTGTAATTCCCTTGCAGGCCACTGATACCACATAAATAGGGAATGCAAAAGCATGCAAGAAAGAGATCAGACAAGGGGAAATGCAAGACCAACCCTGAATCTGAAGACACAGGTACAGCCAGACAACCTGACAACACACTTCATGTATCCAGCTCTTGTGATGTGAAACTATATTGCCCTTTCCAGAGTTTTCTACTAACTCACACATGGCCCCGGCATAACCATGCAATCTCTGCTTACAGAGATCACCTCTCCCACTAACAGCCCAGTCATCAGATGGCCTCTCCTTGGGGTGTCCATGTATGCTCCATGGTTCAGTGACATGGTATGTGCCCATCCAAAGTGAACAGACCAGATTGATCATTGACCCACACATCACATACAAAGGATTTGATGATGGTGAAAAAAAAGCTTGTGCATGCACCCTATAAACAAGATCAGATAATGCAGCATGGGCTGTCCAATGGTAGTCAAGTTGGTGTATGATGACAACAATCTAGCAGCTCTGATAGGCTTGATGTCAAAAATAGAAGTAGTACTGTCAAAGGAAAGTGCTGTTGTGGTGGTTGGATGGGAGCTAAATCTGTCACTGGACTTCAGTGTTGAGGTGATACAAATGTATCATCCAACATTATTCCAGCTAGTGGTAGCACAAAGTACATGAATCCATTCATGCACCATTACTGTTATGTGAAGGCAATGCAAGGTCTTGGTCAAGGATCGAGGGTGGTCCAAGCAGGACAACTGGAGTTACACCAGAGGGGATCTGAATGTGAAGGTCTGGGTATTGGGTATTCTCTGAGGAAGGTACTCACAAAGAGACACTATGTCCTCAGGATCTGAGTGACAGACTAGGACTAGGGTCAAGGGTTTCAGGTGAAGAACGAGTCTAACAGACTCCAAGGTAGATGAGGTGGGTCAAGGTCAATGGTGTCATCAGATGGATGAGTTCTTGATGAGAGAGAGATAGATTGCACAAGGGTACTGGGTACAATGGGGCATGACTATGAGGAGTAGATGCCTTGTGGGTGTGTAGAAGAAACATGAGGAAAAGAAAGAAAGGTGTGAGAGAATACATGGCCAAGTATAAGTACTGGGCTGAAATTGGGGCAGTGTTCTGATGGAAAGTGAGAGAAGCAGATGGAACAGTAATGAGGCAGTACATAGAGTAACAGAGATTCAAGGGATGACTAAGGATCAGAAGAAGTCAAAGGCTATGTCATCAAGAAAGGTCAAAGAAGGTAAGAGAAAGATATGGGTCCATGGATAATGCCCAAGGTATAACATGATAGTGTTCCCGGCAGTAAGCGAAGAGCAAAAGAAAGAACAGGAATGCACAAGTGTCCAATAGGATGCTTAGGAGATGGGTCACCAATAGAGAAGGGGTATGTGGTGCTTGGTCAGAGTCACAAGTGAGGAGAAATGTACAATTATTAGGAAAGAAAGAATAGTCCAAGTTTCAGAAGAAGAGGCAATTGTAACAATTACAACATAGCTCAAGTGTTCCATAGATGCAGTAACCTGTGCAAGTGAACATGCAAAGGGGGCAAAGGATGACATATCAAATATCCACACCACAATCACCCTGCAGGAATTCATAGAACTCACCAAAAATCCCAAGCATTGTATGAACCTGTTAGACCTTCCAAATCTTCAACTGGACATTCCAGTATTCATAATATACATGTTCACTAGAATACAACCCTCTGTTAACACTGCTGATGCATGTTCAGGTCATTGTCTGACAATGTCAAGACATAGGTCTGCAACAATGAATGACATCCATCTCCCACAAATGGGAGACAATTCTGCAAAGGCCTACTATGGTTGGTGTACAGGCAATCCTGGGTGATGCAGAGAGGATTTGTGGTTGGGACCTGATTACCCATGACAGCTTCCTCACATATGGGCATCACAATGCCTGTGATCTATGTATGTACATATATCACAGGTCTTGCACAAAGGCAACACACTGTAGGCCATTCAGATTTAGATGCTGAACAAATCACGATCACAGATGCCTTTACAGAATCCAGCCACCCGGCTCAAACCATATTGTCTACATGCCACAGAATGGCCTAACATCTGGTGGACACTTTCTATGCTACTCAAGGATTCATCTAGTGGAGGTCACAGTATGGTATGATTGTGGAAAGATCCCTGGATGGGCAGAGGGTGACCATGCAAGCATTGCTGCCAATTCAGAGCATCCATCCATTCAGCACTACATATGTGACATTGATGGTTCTTGGGCTTCCCATCCTTGCACAAGACACAAGCTATTGGTCCAATTTTTCTAACATGTTGTGGACCACATTAATCATCACACCTACAGGTACATTCAATAAAAGATTCATCCTAGCCCTAATGAATCTAGTTGAAAATGAATGAGAATACATTACACAACAGATGGCAGAAACAATGCCCATGATGTGCAGTGAAGACACCATGATGCAGGAAATGAAGTGGGAGCAGGAGGCAGCCATGTGTATCATTGCCAAACTGAAGAAGGGGTTGAAAGTTACAGACACAGCATCAGAGCTAGCAAAAGGACAGTGGTGGGACCCAGGGCTGAAGTGTGCTTTGAAATTCATGTTGCATGAATTTGTTCCATAGATAACATCCTGAGATAATTTGTATCATCTGTCATTCTCATAGCAGCAGGGGAAATCCATAATGTATTTGCATAACCTTCCAAAGTAGTAAATGCTCACTGAGATGTGTGGGGTATAGCAAAAATACATCAAATATCCCAAAAATATGTTGGGCTATGTTCCCTATAGATTGCACCATGCTCCAGAAATTTGAAGTGGTCCATAAATGAGTTCCGAGCACTACTCAGACATGTTGAACATGGTCAAACATATGTTCAACACCAATGATATCATTCTGTGAACAAGCAGAGCAGCTCACAAACAGGTTCTGTACACCATTCATGTCAAACATGTCAAACATATGTTTGACCATATTCAAACCTCATTGTATCACCATTCCAGAGTCTTAAAAGTTGTTAAGCATGCCCTGCCAATCCACATGGTCCACAAGCATGTTGCAAGTGCTACTCCAAAACATTGGATATGCCAAACATGTACATGACCATGCTTGATTATGATTTAATCAATTTTCCAAGGGATGTTAACTTGGTGAACACCCCCAAATCAAGCAGGATTATCAAATGAATGGAGCATATTCTCCCACAGCAATTTGAAAATAATGCAATGCATGCATTAACCATTAACTGGCTTGCTCTGTTGCATAGAACTGGCTGAACCTGACCAAACCTACTGAACATTTGTTATGGAGCTTTTTCCAGCATGCATGGGAGCAGCAAGACTTAACAGACCTGCAAATTTATTCACAATAACAGCCTCATTTTGGAGCATCTATCCTGGCAAAACCTGACTGAATCTACTGAATGTTGGTGATAAGGCACACATAGGAGCATTCCACTAAAGTGACTTATGGAAGTATTTGCACCAGTGGTCTGGTCCATTCCAAGGCATCAAACCTGGCCAAACTTAGGTGAATCCAACTGAACCTGCTGTACATCAGTCATGATGCCATTACCAGTACATCTCCTGTAATTGGAAAACAACAATGAGCATGCTGCTTCAAGATGTGTTCTACCATGTTTAACTACAATTGAAATGCCATTTCAGGTGCACATAGGTTTTGAGCATGGAGTGGGCCAACCTGGCACATCCTCATATGATTTCACAACATTGCTGAGATGAATCAAACATTGCAAACACATGGTAGACTGAGCTGGACAATGATTGAAATACATGTGCATGTGTAGGGCAATTTCATTATGTCAAGCCATCATTATGTGATACCCAACCAGGTGTGTTCATTACTTCATTTGGGATTGACTCATAATATTGAGGAATGTTACATGTATGGAAGCAAAGGAGAAACAATGTATTACATGCAACAACTGGGATTCTTTGACTGTACTCACCACAGCCAAAGGTTTCCTAGGAATGTCCAACAGGGTAGGTTCTGTCACAGTCATCACATCCTTGTATGCTTAAATTGGCACATTACAGGTGGTGACCACTGACATGAACATGGTATGTCATTTCCAGTGGAGTGAATCAGGATCCTTGAGAATTGATGGTTGTTGGTGTTTCCAGATGAATGGGCCTGAAGATGTAGATACACTCTTCCACAGGTCTCAGGCAAGGGAAATTGCAATAAACAATGCTGAGACAATGCAAAGCATCAAAGATCTTGTGATAACAGAAGGGTTGGGATGAATCCATGGAAGAAACAGAATATCATTGCATATGCATAAAGCTTTGTTGAAATTCTTTCAGGTGAGGTTGGGACTGATGTAAGATGGGGGAGGTGAGGCCTTGATTTCAACTTTTTGTAGGAATTACAAAAGGAGTTGGAATGGCAGATAAGGTGGATTTGTCCGACATTTGTGGAATGGGGTGTTCTTGCTCAGTGGCAAGAGAGTAACATCATGGCCTTATCAGGATACAAAATTGTTGGAGTGGGGGATTCAGTAATGGGTGAGCAAGGCACAGAAGTGAGAGACAAGGTCTGATGGATTGAACAGCAAATGATGAGGATGTGGAGATGGCAAATGGCAACAGAGTGGGCACTGTGAAAGGTATGTTGAAATGATGTGGGGCATAGATGCTAACAGGAGTGTGACAGATGTTGATGAGGCAGATGTCAGCTGAGGCTCCTCTAGCTCCATGAAAATTGAAACAGAGAATGGTGAAGGGAGATGGGATGTTTTAGACAACAAGGAGATGAAGGAGATCCACTGAAGCAAGAAGACTGAAGGTTGGTGTGCAATGTTGCATGAGGGAACTGTGGATTGATTTGGCTGCAGAAAAGAAATATAGATGAAAGTCTGCTTGTGATGTGATCTTGGAACTGACAGAGGAGCATGCTCCAATCAGATTTGAAAGGATGCCTGCATTACTTTGGATCATCTGGGATGCACACTGGGAGGCGATAGAGTGTGCAACACTTGCTAGCATACAGTTTGTGATCTATGTGCAAATCAAGATGGAGGTTGAGAATGCAAAAAGGGCATCATGTCTGATGAAGCTGAGGCATGTGGTGAATGTTCTGGGAAAGGTGGAGGCACTTGGGGTATATTGGAGGCATGCAGAAAGACTGTATGGATTAGGGGTGCAAGGTCTGCTTTCAAGAATGGTGCCTTCTGAGTGACTGGAGGAGTTTTACGATGGACAGCTGTTTGATGAATGGGTTCAGTAGAGTTAATGATGATGGAGGATAGATTGGGGAGGTGATATGAGATGTTTGTTTGTGTAGATGAGAATGTAAGATGAGAGGTTTGGATGAGCAGGGAATAGAAAATTACACATATGAGCGGCCATTTATACCCCCTATAAACCATACTGATACTACCAGAATGATGTACTGATGCCCATATATCCACCTGATAATCCAGCCAAAAATCAAGTAAAAACAACAAAAAATTCACCAGAACTTGGCCTTACCCATAGTCCACCAATAAACAACAAATACAAATAAACAAGATCAGAAAATAACAAAAAAAGCCTGCTCACCCACCAAATCAAGGGTAAAATCAAACCAAAAATTACCAGATCTTTGCCTTACTCATATCCATCCAATACAAAAAAAATATCAAACAACAATAGGACAAAACAACAAAAAGAAAACACCCACCCATCCACCCACCCAACATTATCAGATCTTGACAATACTGCTACTACTGACCAACAAGAACAAAAACAAATGAGATGAACAATGAGAGAAATCAAAATGCAGGAATTTATGGAAGAGTGATAAGTGAGTTTGAAATGAATAAAAAAGTGGTGAAATGAGTAAATATAAAAAAGAAGTTGAAAAAGGAAGGAAATACAGAGTTGTACATAAGTAGTAAAGGGAAGGAGTAAATGATGGTGGTAGTAATAGTTGGTTTGTTTGAGAGTTGATGAGTGTAGGAGGTGTTGAAGTTAGTAGAATAGAAAAGCAGGGTAGTAGGATAAAGAGCAGGAAAGTAGATAAAGAGGAAGGAGGGAAGTGTAGGAATGAAGCAGGCAATGAAATCAGGAGAAAAGAAGAGGATTTTTAGTAAAGAGAAAGTTAGAAGTTAGTGCAGCGAGCAAACCACAAAGCAAAGCAAGGTGGTGAGTGGTAGAAAGATATGAGTTGCCAAAACAAATAAGAGTGGGGAGTCTGAAAACCCACCCAGCTCTAATACATGCTGTCAAGATCAAGGCTGAGACTCTGGTGCAGATGGGCAGGTATGGAAATTTTTATTTTCTTGTCCTGGCATACAATTTAACTCTTGACAATGGTGGCATATCCCAAAGTATTCCTGTGACAGCAACAGGTGGTTTTGATGTTTTGACTTGATTAATCTCATTCTTATATCATGTTGTTATCTTGTATATGAATTTTATTTTGCTAGTGCCTGAGCTTGTCTGGCACTGTCAGATATTGTACATTCAGCAACCAGCTAAATTGAGGAATGTTAGGCAGCTCTGTCACAGGCTGTTCCACTCTGTGATGGTTGAATTGGTGTGAGTTCTATTTAAACTCTCTAGACCAGCCCAGTTTGAGTCAAGTCTAGAGCAGCTCTGGCCAGCTAGGTACCTTACTAGAGAGGGCTGGAGACTCTCCAATATTGCCTAGCATGGGACAAATAGTCACAAACTAAACAGAGGAGAGTGGTTTGCTGATATATGTGAGCATACTCTGGACCAGTAGCAGTCATGGAGTGGGAATTTGCAACTCTGACATAAAGAGGAGAGACTAGTGAGTAGAGGGCACACACTCATCAGGCTGACTTCATTGTTGATGGGGCTGCAGGTGGAGGCATATTATGAAAGGAGTGGACAGGGTGATCCAATGCTAACTTGGCATCTTGCAAGCATGTGTTTGATTAAGGTGGCTGACACTATGGTGAGGGCATGCAATGGGGCAGCAAGGGAAACAAGAGTCCACTGAGGCAATGTATGCACCTCACAAGGGACTAGACTAGAGAAGACATTGTGGGTTATGTAAAACTTTAACCTGTTTTTCCATGGCAAGCCAGCACCCTTCAAGTTTTTTTCCCACTGCTGCCCTCATAAATATTACATTTCTCCTAGTCACCTTATTCACCCATCCAGGACCATACTGCAGCTGGACTCAGGGCAGGCAATATTGCCATCCCTTTGCATGCACCCCTTAAAATAAAGTTACAAGTATCCACCTCAAAATCACAAGACAGTATTGGAAAGCAAATGTAGCACTCTTTGTATGATATACATATAGAGCAGGGCTGGAAAGGCCCAAACACCCCAGGAAACACATCCAGCTGGGGACTCTACTTTCTCATGCCCACATATAACCACACCTGGAACTTGTTTCTTCCTCATCCTCTGTCTTGCCAGCTACAACACCCTCAAGAAACATGCTTCTGGAGATGCCACAACCTCTTGCTTGTCCCTGGCACCTATCTCCTTTGCTCCACTCAAGCAAGTTCACTCATCCTTCTCTTCCTGTGCCAACATGTTTTACATGCCTGACAGGCACTGTGATTACTGTCATCATCAATTCAATATGGATTGCATGTTCACTACAAGTGCAGATGACCCAAAGTCTTACAAGGGGCTTTGGAATGCATGCTTATCATATATGCACATAAACATGCACTTAGACATCTTTGTGACAAATAGTTTCTCATTGATATACAACTCAGAGGGCATATAAGGTCAATGGGGGGGAACATTGTTCACTCTCATTGGTGTCAGCAATGGCACTGTCCAGTTCATGGCTTACAATAAGTTGAAGCCCTGGAGATTTGAGCAAAAGCAAAGGCAGTTTGTGAGAGCTGGGAAGACAACGACTCCAGAGGACAATAAACTGGTATGTATACCAAGAGTCGATGTGCACTTGGCCAATGATTCACTCTTGCCATCACACACAGTCAAACATAGCCTGTACCATCTTGTTTGGTGGAAGCAAGTTGTTTGTGCTTGCAATCATATATTCACACCAAGTCATTCATGCATGCCTACAAGTGTGGTCCATCTCCTCTTGTCCATTCCTGTCTCACATGTTCTCTCTGACCACACAGAATATGTTATGTGAAGGAGACCTTGTGGTCAAACAAGGGGAACAGCAGTCCATCTCTGAGGTGCTCACAAAGAGACACAACATCTTCAAAAGAATACTGATGGAGATCAAGGTTGATTGAGGTCTTAGAACAAGGGGCCAAATGCTGACAAAAGGTGCATCAGGTCTGCATACACAAATGTGATGGGTGTCCTAGAGCCATTTCCTTGCAATGGGGGCATGGGTATTTCAAGCAGTTTTCTCAATAATGACCGAGATTGTGGCAAAGAAAGCATCAGGTGGAAGGAGTGGCTGGTGTGGATAGGTAGACATAGGGTAGGGTTTGAGTAGGAGATGCCATGATTCTTCTTCCTTCAGGAGACTTGGCAACAAAGGACACCATGAGCAAGGCATTTTCTTGGGAAAACCCAGATTCCAGGACAAGGATTTTGGTATGAGAGACAGGCCAGGAGGAGATGCAGGATGTGAGGGAGATGGATAATGAGGATGGGGAGCAAGGAGGTGGGACAGGGAGAGATGTCAACATGACTTCGATTTGTGGCTTGTCAGGAATGGAAGTGGAGATGGTCTGGTATTGTTCCTGGTTGGCAAGAGACATGGATTGGTAGATGGGGAGGAAGACCAGAAGGAGAAGCTTGTGTTCAAGATGTTCCAGATATGTGTGGAAGCCATGGAGGTGAAGGGCATTGACAGTATGTTGGGAGAGATCTCCATTAAAGAGGAGGAGGGTTTGGTCAGGAACAGAGATGGTGCAAATATAATGTAGATGGAAGCGAAAAGTGTTTAACAAGAGACAAACCAGTTCTTGGGAAATAGTGTCAGACTCATAGAATGGGAGTTTTTCTATTGCATAGAGGGTAGGGGCATTGGTAATGGCTGCGACATAGAGCATGAGTGTGACAGAGGTGGATAATAAGCAGGGATATACAGGAGTAGAGCATAAGAAAGAAAGATCAGTGGATGAGGGAGATGGTGACAATGAGGAAGAGAAGGAGACAGAAGGTGGGGATGACATATTCAACAGAATCAAGCAGATAGATGCACATGTACTGGTGGGTGGTTGCAAAGGTAACATTGTTTCTCGTAGATGTAGAAAGAGGTGATGCTTAAGGTCCAGAGAAACACAATGGCGGTGTAGCAGATGGTGTTATGTTAAAGCCTGGTTGCTAGGTTGACATTGTATACTGGGAGTGTCTAGAAAGTAATCTCCAGTCTGATCTGTATTGAGAGTGTTGTTCAAGTCTTTGATGTGCAGGGAGTGTCCTTGAGTAATCTCCTGCCGGATGTGGTTTGCATTGAATAAAGTATCCTAGGGATGACCTTACAAAGAGTTGCAACATCCTAAGAGAGCTGTTCCGGTTGAGGGAAGGCTTCAGATGAGAAGGGTCTCAAGGCGAACCTTGGAAGACTAGAAACTAGGCTGGATTGCATAGAACTAGCTAAGGAGTAAGATACAGGAGAGGGGGGTTTATATACTGTACAGAGAGGCACACAGACCAAGAAGAAACTGGAAGACAGAGACA
>JBBPMO010000248.1:0-34069 GCA_038090315.1 Xanthoconium stramineum | reverse complement strand
CATCCACCTGATCAGGTGCTTGGGAAGATAATTACCATCGCGAGAGTGTCGACGAGGCCGCCTTGCATTCTTGGGACGACCGTTGGAACATTAAATAGTTCTCGCTCCTTCGTCTGATGGCAGCGTATACTATCTCGAATACGCAGGTTGTTTCACTGCATAGATAAGCGCCAAAGGTCCTATTTTTCCTACGCGTCCGGTACTGATATCAATTTTTGATCTAAATTTGTTCTTGTTGAGGGGTACAGCCAGGCGCGAAGCTGGTTTGGTTTGGCCTCCATGTGATGAAACGTTGGGAAATGACCGTGGGATGGTGGTGGTGCCTAGCTGCGGCGGGAGAAGCCTGAACTTCGCGGGACCAGACTTTACGATTACGGACCTGAGCTTGGAAGTTGAAGGAGGCTTGTGCGCGACTGCATGACTTTTTCTCTTCTCAACATCAATCATGACTACTTACTTTCAGATGGCAAATATGCCGATCTGACTCGGTTTGCCAGCGTGGTCCAGGGTGATGCCCACGTTGTCCTGAAACAGTCCAATTCTGGTGACATCGAGTTCATCGACCTCGTAGGATCTTTTGGTACCTTTGCTTGAAATACGCCGTCAGGGACGAATATGTATCGCATTGCGCCATCGAAGCCAGATGAGTACATACCGGGCAAGTCCATTCAGACCACCTGCTATGAATTTGAACTTTATTCCAAGTATGTCTGCTTTATTCTGCCAGGGTAAACGCTCTTCCTCGTCTATCTACTTGTCGCTTGTCTCAGGCAGAAATGCACAGTTGCCGCTGGCTAGCGGACTGTCCTACGCGCTTTCCAACTTTGGACTATTGTCATAATCCTAGCATTGAATCTTTGGATTCCTTCAGCGGCGTAAAGGGTCCTAAATCACACTTGTCGGCCCCTTTGAGGTCTCGTACCTTGCGGCGGCATTCATTGGAGCAGATGAGGATCCGATACAGGGGTTACGGCGGAATGGGCTGGTAAGATGTTTCGATGAAAAGGGATTAATTGCGTGGTTATCTGACCTGACGTGTTTATGTTTTTCATCATGAGTGCCTCAGAAAGTGGTATGGGTGATCGAGAAAGAGAGCGCGTCGACATCTGAAGACGAATGATCCCCATCTTGTCACTTTCCTGCAATATGGTTTGCAGTGATTGCAAGTGTCATCGTTATGTTCCAGTACGGAATGCCGACCTTGCAAATTATGGTTCTGGCATAGTAGGGACCATCTGGGATGAAATAAAACGTATGATCTCTCATCAGATCAACACAATTGTTCCATGTGACTTTGTTTCTGTGAACGTATGTTAGTAACTGTGAGACTGTAGTGGTGCCAGAATTAGGCCCCTCTCACTCCGTGCACTTGGCTTAAAGGGTTTAAGCCGGGTTGAGGCTTATCCTGATCTCCCATTCGACAAATTGGGATGCAATCTGTAGTACGTTTCTATCCTCCAGCGTACGACATTCGTGTCGAAGAGATCCCTGCCCCAAAGTGAGTCATTCAATAGGCGTCTTCAGACTGGCGTACTTGACACGGCGGTTCCGCATGAGATGGTATGTCGACCAAGGAATTGATGAGATTACAGGATCGAACACCCGGACGATGCGATCGTCAAAGTCAAGGTATGTACCATCGTACTGTACGGTGTTCTCCCTCTCGATTTTCGAATCCTCTTAGCTTGCGGGACTCTGTGGCAGCGACCTGCATATCTATCGCGGAACTGAGGTGTTAAAAGAACCGTGAGCCGTTCATTGTCGTGTTCATCCATTTCGCGACGAAATCAATACCTATTAGTTCCGTCTGCGGACACGAATTCATCGGAGAAGTGATCGCCCTCGGTGAAAACTTCCATCCTGGAGTGACGGGTCGACCACCTCTGTACGCTACTCTGAAGGTTGGGGATAAAGTCGTCTCGCCGTTTACGGTGTCTTGTGGAGAGTGCCAGTACGTTCTGGTTTACCTCCAGGATTATATCGTGACCGTTTTCACTAGTTACTGCCGTATCGGTTTCAGCTGCAGGTGTGTTGAAAGCCGAC
Organism: Xanthoconium stramineum; assembly: GCA_038090315.1. Taxonomy (NCBI): domain Eukaryota; kingdom Fungi; phylum Basidiomycota; class Agaricomycetes; order Boletales; family Boletaceae; genus Xanthoconium; species Xanthoconium stramineum. The sequence continues at coordinate 32,026 of JBBPMO010000248.1, read as the reverse complement.
TCTTTGGGACGCCGAACACCCCAGGGGGGCAAGCGCAGTATGTTCGCGTTCCGCGTGCTGGTGGTACGCTCTACAACCTCGTAGGGATCTCGGCCGCGTCCGTGCGTCCTGACGAAGAGACTAAGGAAACGATTGGAAGGCTCGCCGACTCATCATTGCTTTTACTGTGCGATATCTTGCCAACGGGGGTGTTCGCAGCCTTTCAGGCGTTGAACCATCCAAAGACCCTGCCAATACTGACATCCCTGGCGTACCCACAAAGCTCAGGGAGTGCCCTGCTGGAAAGTGGCGTTTCGGTCCCGTTGAAGGCAGAAGACAAAGCGTTGACGATTGCCATCGTTGGCCTCGGACCAGTAGGAGTGGTACGTCGATGTCGTTAGATTGGTCTGACAAGATGGTTAAAATGAATGGGAACAGTGCGCATGTATCGCGTTGCTCGATATGCTGTATGCGAGAGATGTTGAGTTCCGCATCGTCGGCATTGACCCGGTGGAAGTTCGAAGAAAGAAGGTAGAGGCGATATATGCCAAGGTCTCACAGGCATACGACAAGCAACGAAATAGCCATCTAGAAGTGACTGATATCGCAGCAAGCAAGGATGTCGTTACGAGGTGGACGCAGGGCATCGGTTGTAATGCAGTTTTGGAGGTGAGTTGTGGTGCCACCAGGGACTTGGATGAACTCATGGCCGTGATATAGGTTGTCGGGAACACGAGTGCGCTTTCGCTTGCGTACGAGTTGGTGAGACCATTTGGGTGCATAATCTCGGTGGGAGTGCATGCAGAGCATCAAGTCCCCTACACGGGTCGACAGCTGTACGACAAGAATGTATCGCTGGACTTTGGACGGTGCCCAGTGCGAGCGATGTTTCCTATGGCGTTGGACTTGTTACTCCGAAGGCAGGACGTATTTGGAGAGGTTGGGGGAGAGACGAGCCTGGTGGAAAATATTGTCGGGTTCGATGTCGCGGCGAAGACATACGACGATTTTGACAAGGGAAGATGTGGAAAGGTGTTGTTTGATCCTTGGAAATGAGTTCTGTATTAGTAACTTTTTATGTGAACACGGCATACAACTATATGCGTTGTCAAGCAAACTCGGAGTACCAGCACGACTGTGATTTTACCACGTGACACGTCACGCGTTCGTCACGCGTCTCGCTCGCCCCTACTGCAACTTGGTACACAATTCCGCGACTGTCGAGCCAGTGCACTACGCTCGTTTACTCGGTTTAACATCGAGGGGAAATGTACATCAAGACTCTGACGATCCAAGGGTTCAAGTCTTGTCAGTGGGCTCCACGCCGAATCTATTTGTACCATTCGCTGATTCACTTCAAGACCGTGATCAGACACAGATAGAACCGTTTTCACCGCAGCACAACGTTGTTGTTGGGCGCAATGGCTCCGGAAAGAGCAACTTTTTCGCAGGCGAGTCTCCGTTCCGAATTACATGTGGCAAGCACGGCGGGTAGTCAAACGACGGAAGACAGGCACTTTGGAGTGTGCCTTTCTTCACTCTGGCTTATTGCAGAATGACATGGAGAACGTGCCATGTCGCTGCGTCGTTGTTCCCGGTGATGTTGTCCAGAGCAAGACACTAACGCTGTATTTATAGCCATTCGGTTCGTCCTTTCTGATGCATACACTTCAATGTCCCGCGAAGAACGACAAGCGCTCTTACACGAAGGTGTCTCAGTGACCACCACCCTATCTGCCTACGGTACGTCACCGTGGTTCACTCGCACGCCGTTTACTCACAAGGTCGACAGTCGAGATTGTGTTCGACAACTCGGACAACCGGTTTCCCACCGGGCGCGACGAGGTTATCATTCGGCGAACGATCGGTCTGAAAAAGGACGAGTACAGTCTTGACAAGAAGAGCGCCAGCAAAGCAGACGTCATGAACCTTCTCGAGAGTGCTGGGTTCAGCAAATCGAATCCATATTACATTGTTCCCCAGGGCAGGGTAATTCGCTACACTCCCTGTCCGATTGTACATGCTGACGCTGAGTGCCGCAGATAACTGCGCTTACAAACGCAAAGGACCATGAGCGGCTTGCGCTCCTCAAAGAAGTGGCGGGCACCAAAGTTTATGAACAGCGTCGTACTGAATCCCTCCGTATCATGGCAGAAACGGACGCGAAGCGTACCAAGATCAACGAACTGCTCGAGTATATCGAGTCCCGCTTGACAGAACTCGAGGAAGAAAAAGAAGAATTGCGCGAGTTTCAGGAAAAGGACAAGGAACGGCGATGTCTCGAGTATGCGTTGTATCAACGCGAATTGGAAGAGGTCGGTGAGGCGTTGGAAGAAATCGAGGAAGAAAGACGGGGAGAGGTACATGGGGCAAATATGCGTCGTGAACAGTACGATACGCGTGAAAAAGATATTCAGGTCGGTGCCATTCATTTGCTGTTTGTTCCATATCTCACGCTCTTCATAGCGTCTTGAGCAAAAAATCTCGCAAATCAAACACAATCTGTCGACCCTCAGTCTTACCCGTCAAGACGCCCAGTCTGAGCTTTCTGACCTCGTCCGCTCGCGCACAGAATTGGAGTGCACCATCGCCGACCTACAGTCCGCAGGTGAACACGAGGATGGGAGACGTGCAGAGCTGGAAAGCGAGTTAACAACTTTGGAGCAACAGGTCCAATCGAAAGAAAGGGAGCTTTCTCAGTTGATTCCTCGATGGAACGATGCCCGCGCTAAAGAATCCACGGAGAAGCGTAGAATGGAAGAAGCGCGTACCCGACTGAATGCCCTCTTCGCGAAGCAAGGACGTGTCAAGCGGTTCCGAACGAAAGCGGAACGGGACAACTACCTTCGACAGGAAATTGCTTCACTCGAGGCATATCAGAATACTCGGTCCGCTGTACTTGAGTCAACTAGACAAGATCTCGCGTCCACGAAAGCGTCGCTGGATGGTGTTATCCAAAGGGTGGATGGCATTCAGGGTAGCCTCGAGGATGGGAAGCAGCGTGTGCGGACGCTGGGTGAGCAACTTGCGGAGCGCAAGGATCAACAGAGCGACCTCAGCGAGCGACGGAAGGAGCTTTGGAGAGAGGATTCCAAGCTGGGTGGTGTTCTTGCTCACGCAGGGGATGAACTCAAGTCGGCTGAGCGTAACCTCGCTTCCATGATGGACAAGGTGAGTGTGCATATGCGCATCGTAGACGGGTTTTGATGAATACCTTGGTAGGATACGGGCTCGGGGTTGCGTGCCGTCGATAGGATTGCACAGAGGTACGGTCTGGAAGGTGTCTACGGCCCACTCTACCGTCTCTTCGAGATTCCGGATGCGACGTTTAGCACAGCCGTCGAACTCACCGCCGGAAATAGGTAAAAGACACATCTACGTCTGCACACATAGCTGATACATCTTTGTTAGTCTTTTCCATGTTGTCGTCGATACAGACGAAACAGCCTCGAAGGTCCTCGACATCATGCTAAAAGAAAAAACGGGTCGTGTCACTTTTATGCCTCTCAACCGCCTCAAACCAAAGCCCCCTACATCGGTTCCACCAGCCCAAGACGCTCTGCCTCTCATCGACAAGATTCGGTTTGATGCTACGCACCAAAAGGCCTTCCAGCAAGTATTTGGCAAGACGTGGGTGTGCCGAGACTTGACTGTCGCTGCGGCATATGTGAAGAGTCATGGGGTCAACACGATCACGCTTGATGGCGACAAAGTCGATCGAAAAGGTGCACTAACGGGTGGTTACCATGACGTTCGGCGGTCCCGTATCGAAGCGATCAAATCTGTCTCCTCCTGGCGAACGAAATTCGACGCCGACGAGAAGCGTGCCAAGGAGGTGAAGGCCGAAATTACGCGGATCGAGCAGGAGATCACGCGCACCACGGGTAGGATCCAGGTGTTGACGCTCCAACAAGCGCAGGCGCGCGAGTCGAGAGAGAATTTCCTCCAAGACGTCAATTCGCTGACCAAGGAACGTGAACGGCTGGATGCGCGGGTAGTCGCGCTCGAGACGGAGATCGGGGATCTCGAAACGGAGTTAAGCAGCACAGACGCTCGGGCACAGGGATATCGACAAGAGTTGTCGACGCCGCTCACTCAGAACTTGACGGACGAGGAGGCGAGCATGATGGATGCGCTGGGTATCGAAGTCGAAGAACGGCGAAGACAGGTGCTCGAGTTGGGGAGGACGCGATCCGACGTAAGCCATTTCAAGCCATTCTTCGAGATGACATTGACCAAGCGTTTGCGATTCAGTTGGATGGCCGGAAGAATCTGATAGAGATCGAGCTGAATGAGAGTCTACGTCGGCGACAGCGAGAGCTGCAGGTCAAACTGGAGTCTCTGGGTGAAGCCGCGAGTGGAAACGATACATCAGTAGAGTCGCTCGACGCGCGTAGACGGGAACTACGATCTCTTGGGACCTCGATAGCAGCGGCGACCAAGCGGTCTCAAGGTATGAGTTTTCATCCTTCGTCCATCCGGTCTCATACAGAGTATATGCGCAGATGCGGACAAGGACGTCGAGAAACTAAACGCGGAGCTCCAAGAGTTGCGTTCAGAGCTAGAAAAGGGACAACAGCAACAATCAGAAGATACTCGGAGCGTCACGAAACTGCAAAAGAACACCGAACGGTACCTCGCCAAGAAGCAAATGTTGACGGCACGTAAAGACGAGTGCAATCGCAACATCCGTGACCTGGGAGTGCTGCCTGAAGAAGCGTTTGAAAAGTACACCAACGAGAAGCTTGATCGGGTTCGTGGTCCCAACAAGTGTTCTAATAGAAAGATTGGTTGACATGAATTGTGTCGTTAGTTGGTCAAGAAGCTTCATGCCGTGAACGAGGGCCTCAAGAAGTTTGCTCACGTGAACAAGAAAGCGTTTGAGCAATACAACTCGTTCACGAAGCAGCGCGACCAACTCTTGCAACGACGTGAGGATCTGGATAACTCAGCAACATCGATTGAAGAGCTCGTGCAGGTGCTCGACCAAAGAAAGGACGAGGCGATCGAACGGACGTTCAAACAGGTGGCGAGCAACTTTGAGGAAGTGTTTGACAGCTTGGTGCCTGCCGGGCGGGGGAGGTTGATCATCCAACGACGAATAGACCAGGTCAGTCAGAACGTCTCTTTTTTGGACTACTGTTGTGCTCACTTTCAATGTAGGACGAAGAGGCAATGGACGAAGCGGACGACACGCAGCAGAGCACGATCGATAATTACACTGGGGTTGCTATCAAGGTGTCCTTCAACTCGAAAGTCGACGAAGGTCTACGGATACAACAGTTGTCTGGTGGTCAGAAATCCCTCGTTGCGCTCGCTACAGGTAGGAAGCTCGCTTCTGGATATCGACACGATGACTGATTCGTTGCGCTTGCAGTGTTCGCAATACAAAAGTGTGACCCTGCGCCATTTTACCTGTTTGACGAGGTATGCATCTTGCTAGACATATAGAGTTTGACGTTTACGAAGCCCACAGATCGACGCCAACCTCGACGCTCAATACCGTACCGCTGTTGCAAGTGAGCGATCTTACTCCTTCTTCTCCTTCTGTTCTGAGTCACCTCGTCCCCAGACATGATCAAGTCGCTTTCGCACACGGCTCAGTTCATCACGACAACATTCCGGCCCGAGATGTTGGTCACGGCCGACAAATTTTACGGCGTCTTGTTCAACAATCAAAAAGTGAGCTCTATTCGGAGCATCAAACGGGAAGAGGCGATGGAGTTTGTGGATCAGGTGCGGTGCCTGGCTTGTGATACGCGGTATTCTGATGCTGATCGGGTATTGTTCTCAGGAGGCGCAGGCGCAGTAGATGTGACGTTAGCTTTCGTGTGTACGGTTTTTGTTTTTGACAAGTTATTGTTATTGCTATCGACTGTTTGCATGATGTTTCAATATGAAAGGCGTTGTCACTTTCGAGGGTGTGTTTCAAGCGTCGTGATGCAACAGGAGCGATATTTCCAAGTCGGCTTGTGTGTGCACAGCCATTACTCACGCATCGGCAATACCCGAATGGGGGAGCGCGGTCAAGCACACACCACCCCTCCTCGACGCACAAGGCCCAAATCTCATCAAGGTAAGCATCCCATACCGTCGTTTGCGCTATCCAACGACACTGTCTGCGAGTTTCAACGCACGGTGTGCATTTGGTGTCCAAAAGAGTGGGCGTTTGAGGTGGATGGAGTGAGATGTGGTTGGATGTCGGGTCGGGTGACAGGTTCCTGTTGGCACACTACGGGACGGCACAGTCGGGTCGTTGCGCAACCAGTATGTTACCCGTACTCATCTGCTCGCCTCCTAGACTTGCAATCACCCATGGCCACCACGAAGACGACAAAGGGCAAGACGGCAGGTGCGTGTTCCGTTCGTTTGGCATGATCCACGACCAACGACGGAGGACAGCCCCAGCTGGCAAGACTGCAAAAGATGCCAAGGCCAAGACCGCGAAAAAGGCAGCGCTGCAGGGCGTTCACTCGCATTCAAGCCGCAAGCCCCGCTACTCTGTGACGTTCCGCCGGCCAAAGACGCTGAGAAAGCGTCGTGACCCCAAGTACCCGCGGAAATCCATTCAGCACGCGCCCCGAATGGACGAGTTCCGGACTATCGTCTCGTGCGTGTAGCCTGGGGAGGGATATGCTAATGCTGACGGCGTGGATGGCAGACCTCTGAACACGGAATCTGCGATGAAAAAGATTGAGGAGCACAACACGCTGGTGTTTATTGTCGACATTCGGTCGAACAAGCGGCAGATTAAGGATGCGGTGAAGAAGCTCTACGATGTGCAAGCCGCAAAGGTGAACACGCTCATCCGGTAAGTCACAACGTGGTTTTTGATCGGATCGACATTGAGGAAGGAACGCAGGCCGGACGGAAAGAAGAAGGCATACGTCCGCCTTACTGCTGACCATGATGCATTGGATGTGGCCAACAAGGTGAGGTGGTAATGTGACGGGCAGCTGTTGGCTTGCTGACCCGAGATGCCGCAGATTAATATCATCTAATGGCCCGCTAGCGGTAGTTTTCTGTTGTTATGAAATGTCTCGTATGTTACATGCAATACCAAAAAAGCATTACGGCGGATATCGTGGAAATGATTAGGCGATGTTGTGATCGATCGTTACCAACGGTTACCGTGTGGGCGTAATCTTTGTTTTTTCTTTTCCCGCAGTTCGTTTCGTCTCTGTCGTCGCCGCCGTTGTCTTCAACGCTGTCGCCAACGCAGAGCACGCTGGCCCTCTGTCGCGACGCCAGCACAAGGAATACGTGTCAAGTTATTCTTTGGTTTATTAGTTCAACTCAAATCCACGCTCGTTATACCCTTCCTTGCTAGACAGCAGCAGTATCATATCTCATATGCATCCACTTCTCTTTCTCGTCGCCCTCGTCCTGTCCGCCGACGCCCGCTCTTCCTTTGCCAGCTCCCATGCCAGGCGTTCCCTCGCCCTCAAGCAGCGGGATCTTCTTGGTTCGTATTTTCTTGTGCTCATCCCCACTTTCAAGCCTGATTTGCTCCAGGTCTCGGCGGCATCCTTGGTGGTGTCACTGGCGGCCTGCTAGACGGTCCAACGTCCCCGACCTCGTCTGTCCTCCCTCCATCTTCAACTTTCGCGTCCTCGACCCCCGCGTCGTCTCCTTCACCTACGTGCAACGAACTACTCGGCATCACTCTTGGTTGTACGACACCGACGCCAACCACGCCTCCAGCGTCCCCTGCTACGCCGACTACTCTTCCAGTGCAAACTTCTTCTTCTTCTCCAACGTCGCCGGTTTCGTCCGCTACACCGACTACTCCTCCGGCGCAGTCTGCTTCGTCTCCAACGTCGCCGGTTTCGTCCCCTACACCGACGTGCAATGAGCTGTTGGGCATTACTCTCGGTTGTACGTCGCCAACGCCGACTACTCCTCCGGCGCAGTCTGCTTCGTCTCCAACGTCGCCGGTTTCGTCTGCTACACCAACGTGCAATGAATTGTTGGGCATTACTCTCGGTTGTACATCGCCAACGCCGACTACTCCTCCAGCGCAGTCTGCTTCGTCTCCAACGTCGCCGGTTTCGTCTGCTACACCAACGTGCAATGAATTGTTGGGCATTACTCTCGGTTGTACGTCGCCAACGCCAACCACGCCTCCAGCATCGCCTACCTCGTCCGCTACGCCAACGTGTAACGCACTATTGGGCATCACGCTTGGTTGCACGTCGCCGACGCCGACTACCCCTCCAGCACAGTCTGCTTCTGAATCGTCTGCTACGCCTACGTGCAATGCGCTGCTAGGCATCACGCTTGGTTGTACATCGCCGACGCCGACTACGCCTCCAGCGCAATCCGCGTCGTCTGCAACACCAACGTGCAATGAACTGCTGGGTATCACTCTTGGCTGCACATCGCCGACACCGACTACGCCTCCGGCGCAGTCTGCTTCGTCTGCTACACCGACGTGTAATGCACTATTAGGCATCACTCTTGGGTGCACGTCGCCAACGCCAACTACCCCTCCAGCGCAGTCTGCCTCATCCGCTACGCCAACGTGTAACGCACTACTGGGCATCACTCTTGGGTGCACGTCGCCAACGCCAACTACCCCTCCAGCGCAGTCTGCCTCATCCGCTACGCCAACGTGTAACGCACTACTGGGCATCACACTTGGTTGCACGTCGCCAACGCCGACTACCCCTCCGGCGCAATCTGCGTCAGCCGCAACGCCTACTTGTAATGCGCTGTTGGGAATCACGCTTGGTTGCACGTCGCCGACACCGACTACCCCTCCAGCGCAGTCTGCTTCGTCTGCCACGCCTACGTGCAACGAACTATTGGGCATCACTCTTGGTTGCACATCGCCGACGCCAACCACACCTCCAGCGCCGTCTGCATCGTCCGCTACGCCAACGTGTAATGCGCTATTGGGGATTACTCTTGGGTGCACGTCGCCGACGCCAACCACGCCTCCAGCGCAGTCCGCTTCGTCTGCCGTGCCTACGTGCAATGAGCTATTGGGCATCACTCTTGGTTGCACATCGCCGACGCCGACCACGCTTCCAGCGCAATCTGCGCCGTCTGCAACGCCTACGTGCAATGCGCTGTTAGGGATCACGCTTGGTTGCACGTCGCCGACACCGACTACCCCTCCGGCGCAGTCTGCGTCGTCTCCTGCACCGACGTGCAATGAGCTATTGGGCATTACCATTGGCTGCACGACGCCGACGCCAACTACCCCTCCAACGCAGTCTGCTCCGTCTCCTGCACCGACTTGCAATGAGCTACTAGGCATTACGCTCGGCTGCACATCACCGACGCCAACTTCTCCAGCGACGTCCCCTTCACAGACGCCACCACCGTCTTTGCCCTCGCCTACACCCTCTTGCGGTCTGCTTGGACTGTTCTGTTCTACGCCGTCCAGTCAACCGAGCGATTCAGCGACGCCTGCACCAACCCCTTCTTGTACCGGACTCCTAGGTCTATACGGTTGTTCTACACCATCGGACACTCCGACGAGCCAGTCGCCCTCTGCTTCTCCGACTTGCGACAGCCTTCTTGGTATTGGTTGTCCTACGCCCACTGCGTCTGACACCCCTACTAACACCCCTACGCCGACTACCTCCTGTTCTATTCTTGGTATTTTCGGATGTACGACGTCGACGCCCACGCCCACTACAGGGTATGTGGGATTTGTCGTAATTTGTTGCACATGACGCTAACACTTTGACCAGCCTGCCAAGTTCTGTGCCTCCTTCGACCGTGATAAGCTTCCCCAGCAGTTCCACTTCCCCCAGTCAATCCGATTCTTTAGATGCTACCTCAACCCCATCTTCCACTCGTACCGACGTCTCGGTGCCCACTAATTCGAACTACATGTACTTGTCCTCGGTTTCTTCGCTTTTGCTTAATACTGCTTCGCCGACGACTTCACCTTCGGTTTCAAATCCTGATCAGCCCGCAAGCACCGTTCCATTGCTTACGGTGGCTCCTGCCGCTTCCCCTACGGCTCCTCCTCTTCCGAGTGGATTACCCCGAGTTATTCTCCCACAACCACAGCTCGACGTAAACAACCTTCCCACCAGTGATACCATGATCAACGTTTTGTTCAATGATTCACTCAACTGGGAATTTGTAGCAGGGAATGATGATTCTCCAGGGCAGATCTTTGAATATTTCCCTACAGTGATCGCCACCGCTCTTGGCATTGGTGGTACGAGTTATAAATCTTTAACTGACCGTTCGCCAAGCTGATTCCGCGACAGTTGCAGAAGTGCAAAGCTACGAGTTAATGGTCTACGAGCCTGCGTCATACACCGGCCCTTCGGATGTCGCCCTTCTCGGAACGGTTTGGCAAGGTTACATACCCGGCAGCGACGTTTCTACACTTTCCAGCCTCATATCGGACCTGCATTCCGACTTCTACACGAATCAAACTGGTTCAATTTCTACGACGCTCGCAGCATGTGTCGACCCCAGTTTACAACTGAATGCGATTTCGGGTCCGACACCTGGAGGAGGCAACACTGGAGGCTCGTCCAATGGAAATAACGTTCGTCAAGATGCGATCATTGGTGTCGTCAGTTCCCTCGGTGCCATCGCGATCATGATCGTCGCCTACGTTGGACTCAAAGCTTATAGAAAGCGTCGCGCGGTCGCCCACAGACGTCTCTCCGATGACACCCAATACGTTGGTGTGCGGCCAGACGGCCAAGAGTTTGATCGGGATAGCATTGGCGGCCAACGCCGGAGGAGCTTCTACTATGCTGAGGACAGTCTAAGGGGATACCAATCTACGCGTGCAGACGAAGACGGTTACGACCACCACGTTACTAACATACGGGAACGCCGCGCGATTCAACCGGGGGTCATTTCCACGCCAATCTTGCGGGAGAGTACAATGAATTGGTGAACAACACCTTGGTTTCTGTTCCTTTATATCATTTTTTCTTCCTTGAGCCATCTTCTTCGCGGACTTCATGCATCATACCCCCCCCCCTTCCCTTCTGCTCATCCTAACCGGTTCGGGCGTCCGACCTTATCTTTAACCTCTTTGCTTCCCTCCCCCTTCTTTCTAATCGTTCGCTCAGAGGTCTTTTTCAGTGCTCTTTCTTGTGTAGCCGGGTTTTTGTTGGTGCCTTATTTATCCATATCTGGATGCCTAGATCAAGGTCGCGACGGCAAGTCTCTGACAACACACAGACCAAAAAACGGGATCCGGCGTCGACCGCCGCCGACATGCCTAGAGGTGTAGTCGATCCTAGTACATAGAAAACGGTTACAGTTTTGGGCTGGCCTGCGCCACTTCTTTTCTTTCTTCGTTGCTAGACGTCGCGTTTCTTACATTTTTCTTGAACGTGTTGTGCGCTTTCTCCTTTTTTTTTCTTACTTGTCAACTAATGTGCGTGTTGTTCCATCGGGGGATCGAATGAGATGGATTGGGTTGGTTGTGTTAGCATTGTACATGTCATGTGCTCGGTCGTAGTAAGCTTAGACAGGGCGAACAGAGGTGAGGCCAGAACTCAAATGCTATGACCTCGATCCGTGCTATCACCCGACCTCAGCCCCGACCCCGACGCAGGCCCACAGCCTTCTGCAACCTTGGTCAGGAACCGCTCAAGGACGGCCTTGCCTCGCTGAAGATTAGCAAGCGAGATCCGCTCGTTGGGAAGGTGCGCTCGGCCCTGTAGCAGTCACGTAATCAGGACAACGAAGCCAAGAAGAAGCAGAGGGCAAAATGGACACGCACGGAGCTCTGACCCAGTGGCAGGTGAAGCGCGTGACATCGAAACAGTTTTTCCAGGCAGGGCACAGACGGGATGGACTATGGCACGGAGGAAAACGGAGAAAAGAAGGCAGGGGTGTGTCAGTGAAATGTGATTTGATCGAGGGTGAAACACGTACGCCGCCTTCACGGATGCGCAGGGGTTCGACGCCCCATTCTTCACTTATGGCCGATTCGAGTGCTTTGAACCAGGGGTCATCGAGGTCACCTAGCCACCAGTCGGCGGTGTGATCAATGGTGACCTAGTTGCGTGCGTCGACAACGAACGTCAGTACCAACGCTCACTCTTAGGGAAAAGGCACAAAATGAAGAAGGAAGTACACACGGAAACGTTATTGGGCGATCGGAACGCGTCAAAGGAAGCACTCAAGTGTGAGGCCAGCGCGCGTGAGACCATCTCTAGATCTTGATCTGGCACGATGCGCAGCGAGAGCTTGGTCGTCACCTTGCCGGGAATAACGGTGGGAGCTGTGCAAGAAGATCGGTGAGAATGAGACGATCGATCGAAATCGATCGCGGGACTTACTTCCAGGCCCGGAGACGGAGATGTTGTGGATTGTGAGTGAGGGTTCGCGCCATCGCGAAGAGAGAACTGAGGCTGGGCTGTTCGTCACCGAAGACAGTAGCTCGTAAAGTTGTTTCTCTTCTTCGGATTGGGGGCGGACGCTGTCATCTGAAAGCACGATTGAGCCGGTAGGGATGATATCATAGAGATACGAGCGACGCACAAAAACCCGGGATTGCGACCTTGCGCTCACCGTCCGTTAGAGTTGCGAGTAGGCGAATCCTAGAAACGAACGTCGAAGAGTGGTTGTGCTGTGAGAGACGCCACCTACATGTCATGCATGGGTTCGGTCGATGCACCTCCTTCAACACCCGAATGTTGATCGAGAATGCCACTAGAAATCTAAGAGACGCTCAGAGCGGAACCGGGTCCCATTATTGAGGACATACCTCTACTGTAGCATGAACAACTCCACGTAATCCGTACGTGATGCACGGGGGATACTCAGCTATCCAAGTAGAGTTGCTGGTGGATAAGTTAGGAGAGCTCGGACGGCCTACAGCAGGACGATACCTAAGCAGAATAGCATCAACGTCTCCGATTTGAGACTGGAGGATTGTGAGTATGCCTGAAGTGCAAAGAGATGGAGTCAAACCTTGTGTGTTAAAACAGCATCCATGAATCCGCCGCTACCCGTCTCTTCTTCACCCTCGATCAGGAACACTAGGTCCACGCCAAGAGCTCTCTTTCTCAACAATTCAGCAGCAGCACATGCCATCGCCAATATAGGGCCCTTGTTATCTGTGACGCCTCGACCATACAGGTAGCCATTTCGGCCAGAGAGCCTGAAAGGGTCCGAATACCAACCGTCACGCGGAGCCGAGATGACGTCGTAGTGTCTGAAGAGAGTTAGAATGAGTAATGGGAAATGAGCAGCGCGGCCCTACCCATAGAACAATATCCGAGGTTTCGGGTGTTTGCCTTGCGTCCCATGAAAGGTCGACAGGACAAGTGGATTCCCACGTGTAGGCAACTGTTCAGAACTCAAGTAACAGTTACCGTATATGAACAGAATCTTACGAGTGTTGACTTAGCGCCAAGTTGGTGCAGGCACTTTTTCAACCAGATAGCTGCCTGGCGACAATCTTCGAGATGCAAAGGATCAGAGCTGACACTTGGGATAGAGACAAATGTTGATAGTGCGTAGGTCATGATGTCTGCGCGACAAACGTAAGTGGTGCGGAGTTCACATCGCAAACCACGGACCATGATCATCGTCTTCAGATTGAGGCAGGCCCTTCTGTGCTGGCGAGACGGAGGTCGCCTTTGACGCCGAGTCAATGTCCCAAATCTGAGTTGAAATTGTGATATGCGAACGTAAGAAGCGAGAATGGCTCCATACCTTGACGAATCCGTCATTGGCACCCGAGACCAGTAAGAGTGCATTTGACTGAAATGAATGGGTTACGATAGATGAAAACACGATCCCTTCGTGAGCATTCCATGATGCGGTGCAATTAAATGTAGGTGACCATCGCTTGAATTCACAAAGATTCAAAAATTGTGATACTCAGACCGCTTTGGAGCACTGACTTGTAGTTGACCATTGGAGGAACACGTGTAAAGTTCGGAATGCGCCATGGACAGTGACAATATGTCGATATTCTGATGAGCATAGTAAGCCTCTGCTGGAATGAATGTAAAGAATGTTTCTACAGACTTCCTGGACGATGATGGTCCGGACTAATGTCCTAGTCTCGAGATCGAATACCTGAACGTATCCGTCCTGACATCCTGCAAAGATGGTATCCCCCGTGGCCGTGAGGGACAGGACTGCACCATGATTGCATTCAAATGTATGTTTGAGCACTGGACCAGAGAGAGTGCACGTCCATATCTAGTGAGAGGTGAGCATGCTAATCCTCGGATCGACATCAGACCTACCTTCACAGTCTCGTCGCCACTACCCGTCAAGAGGTGATACGTCACGTCAGGTTGGAAGGCAGTGTCGTCGGAAGCCGTTCTTTGTGACGGCATCATCGTCATACAGTATACATATCCGAAATGCGCGGAATCGACAACGTTGGAAGCTGGAATTTCAATGACATTCTTGTCCGAAGTGGGGGAGTAAGTGAGGTTGTTTGCCAGGAGGTCGGCGGGTTTGTGGGTGTACTGAGGATAACTATCAAAGAATTTGTGCACTTTGCGAGTGGGGGTGGATGTGCCAGAACTGGTCGGTTCTTGAGCCAGTCGGCCAATGTTAAAGCTAAACCACTGTATTGAAGTGTTCTGGCAGCCGACGTAAATGGTTCGCAGGATGGGGTTCCAAGCCAGGGAAAAAAGATCGCCTGCCCCGGTCTCTAGGTAGGGATGGAGGACTTGGATCGGGGCAAATGTCTCCGTGCACCATATCTGGTCCGAGTCAGTCGTAGGTAGATGCTACGCAGAACAATACATACCCTAACTGTACTATCGCCTATACGATGTCAGGAGCCGAATATCAAAGGAGGATGCAATTCCTACCTGAAGCACTAAACAACCACCCTTTCTGTTCTACGAGCTCCAATGCAAGTATGCTTCCCGTGTGACCTTGCAGACTAGTCTTGAGCGTGTAAGATTGCTTGTCCCAAACCTGCTGGAGTTGAGGAGCTAGTTGAACAACGACGCGGACATAGACCGACCGAAATATCTTCACACTGGCCTCCGACAAAGATGTACCGCGCATCCGCCATGAGGCTAATGACAGACTTGTTTTCATCGCGCAAGGAATGCAAAAGTCGGGGCGACGAGAGCGAGGGCACAGGTTTGCTGACGGAAGCTTTGGAGCCAGACATTGAGCAATGAATAATAGAGAAAGTGGGAATTGACACACGCTGGGGCGTTTTTACGTCCATTGTCCCTGCGGTCGCGTGAACAGCCATACCCGGAAGTTCAGATCACCGCCGAGACAGGGCGAGCGGCGTTCGACCGCAATGTGGGCTAGCCTGTACTGAGTCAGCGCCGGAGCAGTACACGGAGCAAGACGAGCCGAGTCACAGCTTGGTCTTCCAACAACTGTCACTTTCTCTGCCACTCGAATGGCGTCAGAAAAGGCGAGAGTGGCGAAAGACAAGGTGAGTGGTGGACAATACCATCAGTCTATTGTTGACGAAGCTGCGACAGGGAAACGCGGCGTTCAAAGCTGCTGACTATCCTACCGCGATTGGTCACTACACCGACGCCATCCTCGCCGACAGCAGCGACCACACGTTCTTCCTCAACCGCGCGGCAGCGTATCTCAAACTAGGCAAGTACGTTCGCCAAAATCCCTCCCGAAGCCTCTCCACGCGGCTGAGCAGTTGCGTTGTAGATCCGAGGATGCGGAGAGGGATTGCACCAAAGTCTTGGCGCTGAACCCCGATAATGTCAAGGCGTTTTTCAGAAGGGGCCAAGCACGGAGAGCGATCGGGAACCTGGGTGATGCGCGAGCAGGTATAGTACGATACCAAATCAGAACCAGCAGTCGCTCAGCAGTTTAGACCTGGACAGAGCACTCGCCCTAGAACCTGCTAACGAATCGGTAAAGAACGAGATACTCGAGCTTGAAAAGATATCACAGCAACAAAAACTCAAACAACGTTCGAAACATATCGTGAGTCTCATCCTAGCAAAGATGTTGGTGAAGTGCTTGATTCTCATTTCACAAGGCTGTCGACACCCCCAAGAACGCCACTCCAAAACGACGTCGAGTTCCTATCGAGATCGTTGAAGGCGATACACGTCCATTGCATGAAACACAGGTCGCCACACCATCAGAGACTAGAGACACAGATCTGCTTCAGCCAGTCTCGTCGCGTCCACTGAAACAAGAAACCACAACTCAGGCACCTCCTTCGTCCAAACCACAGACGTTTGTAGACGCCAAACAGGCACGCGAGGCATCCAAGCCAGTCAGAGTGTCAGGTGGGATAATCCGCCATACAGGAAACCACACCATCGTCACCAGGACATCAAGTGCGACTACCTCTTCGGCGACGCGAGAATCGCCACCACGACCCGCGCCAGTCATCTCAAAGCCACCCACGACGCTATTTCAATTTACCAAGTCGTGGGAGTCCCTGCGAACAGACACGGACAAATGGAATCTCATCCGTGTAGGTGACTTTCTCTCGCAAAGATGCCCTGCGTTGTTTATCTCATCTCATTCAGACAATTCCCTCGTCTTCCATCCCAGCACTATTTCAAGTCTCGTTGGAACCGGAGTTGCTTAGATCAATTTTACACACCTTCCAGGCCGTGCTAGGGCAGGATCCAGCTTTGGAAACAAGAGATAGTGTGCGAGACTACTTGTTGGCCTTCACCAAGGTTCAAAGATTCGGGACGGTGATGCTGTTCATGGATAAACAGGAGAAGCAGCTGTTAGAGTTGTTGGACGAAAAGGTGAACTCTGCATGCTCATAGGATTACAGAGGGCAAAGCAATCTGTGAGGCTCATTCAAAGACACGTGGATGAGCGTATCGATGTATACTCTCAAAACATGTACAATGATGCCGAATGTGTATTCAGATGAATCGCCGCAGGAGTGTCACTAGCTCTTGCGACCTCCTAGTCACTGAATTGCAGTCCTCGTTGGGTGGCATCGGTGTTGTCCCAAAGGTTCTGCCCTGGACGGGAGTAGCTCAAATTCTCACTGCATTACACGATACAAGATGCTTGGATTAACTATTGTTCAAATGGTTTGTCCCTGAAAGTCAATAGATCATACAACGATGCTATCTGATTACCCTAGAGGACGTTGAGCAATCGCGGCACGGCAAGCAAGGGCAAAGCTTACCTTGCTCTCCAAGACCTCGATTACATCCCGCAAGCGATCACCCACGACGTGACGCTTCGCCGTTTGAGTGGCGCAATCCAACGACCTATATTCTTCAGTGAGGCTACCGTAAATCCTTGTATTGGGACGCCATCAGCGAAAAGTGACTAAACAGTAGAAAAACAGACATACTCCCTAAAGTGAGCAAATTCGTCTTCGAGCTCACTAATGACCCTAGCAAGCACGGTTTGAGGTGGAACATCACCCGGTCTCAATGTACCGCCATTCCTGTCCATCTTCTCGATAATTTCCTCGATCGTGTAGGTACGTCCGATACCACGGCCAGTCTCGCGCGGGTGGTCAGGCTGAGGTCTGAACTCGACACCTTCATCGAAACCTTCGTCTTTGTCTTCCTCATCATGCGGAGCTTCGTGATGGTCTCGGTGAGCACCATTGTGATGATTATGGTGATGACCTTTGCACATTCGACATGCAGTCGCATTATGACGTGGTGCAGAGAAGAATAATCGTTCCATACGTTCTGAACTGATTCTAGGGAACGGCGGATTGGACTTCACGCCATCATCAGGCTTCGCATCTGGTTCTTGGACTTGTCGGCGTGAACGCGTACTGGTATGGCTCTTGACGGACGATGCCGACTCGTCGCCCGGACCTTCTTCCATAGGAAGCGGGATCAAATAAGAACTCTGAGCGGATGAGTTCGACGCCCGATCGGAGCGACGTTCATCAAGGTCCACCGATATTCGATCTACTTCCTCGTCGTCGATGAACCGTCTGATGGATGGTACCGGGGATTGCACCGTTGCGAGAAGCCCGCGATCAGGGTGTGGAGCAGGAGCGTCCGCCAAATGGAGACTTTGCTCACTTGCGTCGCGTCCTTGGCGTCGTTCGTTGAGACCCTCCTCGACAACCCCACGTAGGACCTCGATTTCGCCAGCGAGTCTTTCTACTTCGGTTCTGAGCTCGTTGATCTCTTGCGCCTTCTCTGTCAGCGAAAGCGCGTCTGATTCTCGGAGGGTACGAAGTTCATCAAGAAGCTCTTGTTGAGTAGCCAAGTCAGACGTGACGCGGGTAAGATGGGACCTAAGCGTCGTGACCAGTGCTTCCAGCGCTATGATACCTTCAACAACAAATATTTCATCCATGCTTTGGTTGACGCTCACCTTTTTTCTCCTGGACCACTTCAAGATATTTGGATGTGTGAGGATCCATGTCTTTGGTTCTTTTTTCCTTCCCCTTGCCTCGAGGGACTGATGGCCCGGCTATGCGGGCGGCGCTGATGTCTATCACGTCTTGAGATTCTATGATCCGGGTGCGTTCTCTCACAACATCGCGTTTACATTCCTCAAGCTCATACTCGAGCTCTCTGACCCGGCGCCGTGCAATGCTATTCTCTGTTTCCAAATGGTTCAACCTTGTGTGAAGCGCATTGAGCGATGCCACGAGACGAGCTTTCGGTCGTGGAATTAATTTCCTTTCACCAAACAGTGAGTTGTTGGAATTACCTTCGACCTCTTTCGAACCTGGACCACGGACACTGTACCGCTCCACGCTGGCCTTGGCCGGAGAGATGACAGCGTTCGTCAGACCGGTGACATCTGGAAGATGCAGGCGGCTGCGATTGGACTTTTTTGATGTGCGGTGTTCATGCCTTAGGTCACCTGTCATGTCTGCAACAATTCGGTTTGGTACATCCCTGACCACAGAACGATGCCCGGTCACAGCAACGTCTTCTTCTTGCGCTTGGCGTACATCGCGGACCAGTCCCCGAGCCGTTTTGGTGAACCGAGAACCTGACGTGGAAGGCGTCGGCGGCTGAACATTGACGTGGGGTTGGATAGGAGTGGGTTGGGAGACATGTCTTCGACTTGGGGTAGCAGTGGTGTCAAACGCGACTGTAGCTTTTCGTGCGCGGGGAGTCATAGTCCGTCGAGTAACGTGCGTGTCTGCGTACCGCTGGGACGGCTCTGGCTGGGAAGCTCGGGGCTGGCCGCCGCGGGGACGCCTAGGGGAGAAGCCGACGCGCTGCAGTGTTTCCGATAATTTTGGACGGGGCATGTCCTGCGATCTGTCCGCGTCCTCTGCGTCGGAACCTGCATGACAGGCTGAAAAGCGGGACGTCAGGGAGGATTGTCCATTCGAAATGGTACTTCATACCAGCTATGATGTCTTGGAGCGGGCGCTCAGGATCATATTCTGCGCCGCTAATACTAGGCTCCCTCCTCCTGCCACGGGCGAGCCCTGCGGTGATAGTGACGGCGCTCGCGTGATGGGCAGCGGTCGACATGGTCCGGACATCGTAGGGGGTGATACCTTCATCGTCGTGGATGGACCACGCACGGATGTTGCTGACATCGAGATCTATGTTTTCTCGGGAATGCCGGTCAAACGAGGCAAAGGCGGTGAACTGGTCTGGAGCAGAACCATGCCTGGGGTACTCGAGCGACTCGTTGTCGCCGGCGTCGTCGCCCTGCACCGAAGATAGATGTAGAGATAGATCTGTGTTTTGTAGGTTGTGTTCCAGCTGTATGCGGTGTTGTTCGAGTTCATCGCCAGGGATGCTAAAGTCACGGCGAGACGACTTTTTGGCCATTTGGGTAGAGAAGAGACATCGGAGAGAGAATCAAACAAAGTGGAACGCGTCAGTCACGTGACCGTTACACGACCTCTCCATGGCGGGTCACTTGCCAGATATACCCAGCGATTGATTTTCCGTTCTGCATGGAGCAGACACACAAGGCGCACAGGGCAAAGACGGACAAGAAGGCCAAGGGAAACGAAAAGGTGCGTCGAGCACAGTCTTGTTTCTCACTGAGCTCACGCTCGGACCAGGCCTTTGCACCCAAGTCGGGCAGACGAGCGGACAGACAGGGTCGCAGGAATGCAGAGCGCGACCAGACCCGCCTCCATGTCCCCCTCGTCGACAGGACACCCGATGATTCGCCGCCGCCCGTCATCGTTGCGATCGTGGGCCCTCCCGGAGTCGGCAAGACCACCCTCCTCAAGAGCCTCGTCCGTCGGTACTCCAAACAGACCCTGCAGGATGCAAAAGGGCCCATCACCGTGGTCGGGGGGAAGAAGCGACGCCTGACCTTTATCGAGTGCAACAACCACCTCAACTCCATGATCGACATAGGCAAGGTCGCCGACTTGGTGCTCCTCATGATCGACGGCTCGTTTGGCTTTGAAATGGTTTGTCCCCTGGGGTTTTGATCTGCTCATCATGACATTCGTGTACAGGAGACCTTCGAGTTTCTCAATATACTACAATCGCACGGATTCCCAAAAGTCATCGGCGTTCTGACACATCTCGACCTCATCAAGAAACAGTCCACTCTAAAGGACACCAAGAAAACACTCAAGAAGCGGTTCTGGACGGAAATATACCAGGGTGCAAAGCTGTTCTACCTGTCTGGCGTTCTCAACGGTCGCTATCCCGACAGCGAAATCCTCAATCTCTCTCGTTTCATTAGCGTGATGAAGTTCCGTCCGCTCGTATTCCGGAATAGCCATCCGTACCTCTTGGCAGACCGTATCGAAGATCTCACGCCGCGCGAAGCAATTCGCGCTTCGAAAGGCAAATGCGATCGGACAGTCACGCTGTACGGTTATCTGCGGGGTACTAACCTCCGTCAAAGTACGAAAATCCACATACCCGGTGTTGGAGACCTCGGTGTGACATCTGTCACTGTGCTAGGAGATCCTTGTCCTCTCCCTGACTCAAATTCGGAAAAACGGAGAAAGTTAAGCGAAAAAAAGAAGCTGTTGGTACATGCACCCATGAGCGACGTCGGGGGTGTCATGTACGACAAAGACTCGGTCTGGATCAACGTTCCCGGCAACTTTACCCGTGGACCGGATAGTGGGCTGTTCATCACGGAGTATAATCACTCACTGACGCCATTACTTTAGCACCTCACTCTGTGCTTCAAGGCGAAGGAGAACAGATGGTCATTGGTCTTCAGGACGTCGACGCTACGCTCGAGGATGGCATCTCTCGGAGTCAGATCAGATTGCTTGGATCATCGTCTAAGCACCTCAGCGTTCATGCAACGTCCCACGCGCAGAATGTCGATGATGCAGACGAAGAAGGGTCCGACGACGGAAGTCAGTCGGACGAGGGCTCGGAAGGCGGAGGAGAGGTGGATTCGGTAGACTCGGACGACGAAGAACCATACATGGACTCTGACGAGGACAACGAGGCTGATACCCCGATGACGTCGCGCAGTAACATTGGGCGCTCTGCACCCCGCAACGCAGCCAGACCCCTGGAAGAGCTTGCCAGGGAAGAAGACGGTGACATCGCGTTTGCGGACAGCGACTCCGAGCCTGGGGAAAACGACGATTTCTTCCGTCCCAAAGAGACAGTTGGGTCATATGATGATGACCTTGACATGACCAAAGAGCCGTTATTGCCCGAGGACCTGCGAGAATGGGAGGACGAAGAAAACCTCGACTCAATACGTTCGCTTTTCATCACTGGAGATGATTCTGCAGCAGGTGGTGTAGAAGAGCAAAACGAGGACGAACTAGAGGGTGAAGAATCTGAGGGCTTGGAAATATCCCGTGCTGCAACGCTTACTGCCAAAAAGGAGGCACTCAAGCGCAAGTTTGATGAGCAATACGATGATCCGGAAGGAGACAAGATGGACTTTTATGACGAAAAGAAGGACGAGCTGAATCGCCAACTTCAACTCAACCGAGCGGAATTTGAGGATGTTGATGGCGAGGCGCGCACGCTGGTGGAAGGTTACCGCCCTGGAACCTATGTCCGCATTGAGCTCTCCTCTGTTCCGTGCGAGATGATTGAGAACTTCGATCCTCGCTTTCCTATCATCGTTGGGGGTTTATTACCTGCCGAGGAACGTTTTGGGTACCTGCAAGTGCGCATCAAGCGACACCGCTGGTTTGCGAAAACCCTCAAGACCAACGATCCGCTCATTTTTTCGCTCGGATGGCGACGTTTCCAGTCTATCCCGATATACTCTCTCGATGACCATTCAATTCGTATGCGCATGCTCAAGTACACTCCGGAACACATGCATTGTTATGCGACATTTTATGGTCCAATCTCTCTGCCAAACAGCGGTTTCTGTGCTTTCAATTCGCTGGACAGCGACACCACTGGTTTTAGGGTATCTGCCAGCGGCGTTATCCTCGACGTTGACCGATCGACGAAAATAGTGAAGAAGTTGAAGCTCACTGGAGTTCCGTTCAAGATCTTCAAGAACACGGCGTTCATCAAGGACATGTTTACAAGTGCACTCGAAGTCGCAAAATTTGAAGGGGCCACTATTCGGACTGTTTCTGGCATTCGAGGCCAGGTGAAAAAAGCGCTTTCGAAGCCCGAGGGTGCGTTCCGGGCGACGTTTGAGGACAAGGTGCTCATGAGTGGTGAGTTGCGGTTTTTTACGCCAAAGTCATCCGACCGACAAGATGGCAGACATTGTTTTCCTACGGGCGTGGTACTCGATTCAGCCGCGTCAGTTCTATAATCCTGTGACATCGTTGCTCCTGTCGGACAAGTCTCACTGGCAAGGTATGCGGCTCACGGGACAAGTGCGACGAGACGAGGGCATCAAGACGCCGCTCAGTGTCAACTCGCACTACAAGCGCGTTGAACGCCCGCCGCGACGATTCAATCCGCTCAAGATAGCGAAAAAGCTTCAAGCTTCATTACCCTATGCGTCGAAACCAAGGGCGATGAAAGCGCAGAGCAGCAAAACATACATGCAACAGCGCGCCGTAGTGATGGAGCCGGAGGAGAAGAAGGCTGTCGCGCTTTTGCAACAGATCAAGGCTCTGCGAAAGGATCAGGTTGCAAGACGGAAGGAGAAGCAAAACGAGAGGAAGGAGGTGCATCGGAAAAAGGTCGCCAAGGAAGAAGCGGTGAAGGGGGGGAAAGATAAGGAGAAGCGGAAGGAGATCATGCGAGTGGCAGGGATCAAGCACAAGCGGCAGGCAGAGGTCGAGGAGGGTGCGTCGAGCAAGAGACGGAGGATTAGTAGCGACTAGTGTGACAGGGTGACTGTGACGCGACGCGTCACGGTAATTGAACACCATTACTGCGACCACATCGACGGATGGGATGAGCCGACAGTCTGAATGGTACGCAAATGGCCACGGCAGGTCGCAGGAGACGTACTCGACCGCTGCAAATAGCGGCGTGCACGGACCCGCTGCCCCTGATGCTGTGTACGAGGCGCACAGGCTGTTCGCAGCATACCCGTCTGCCTCGGCGACGCCATCTACGCATGGTATCAAGTCGTTATCTGTCCGTGTCTTTTGCGCTGACCAGCCATGACAGTGACGAGGCACATCAGCACTCTGTCCACGCCTGCCCCACCGCCGACCTACATGCAGGCAAACTACTCCGCCATCTCCTATCAGACCCACCACTCGCCGTTTACCGACTACTCCCGCGAGCTCACCTATCTCTCAGACCCGTCTACCCCGGCCCAACACTCCCAGTATTGGCAGGCGACCAGGGACGAATCGGTTCGCTATCTCTCCTATGGCACGCCGTACGTGCTCGTTGTTTCTGCCTTGCCGTTCGACTCACTCCCATCAGCGTCAACCAGTACACTTTCTCTCCCCCTTCGACCTGGACCCTCACACCCGCCAATGCCTACAACCCTCCGGCCATAGCCAACTCCGTTCTCCAGCGCTTTAATCCCACGTCGGCATATCCGACACCTCCCCCACCTGGCATCCGTTCCTCGTCCTCCTCGCTCGCATTCGCTCTCGGCTACCCCACCCAAGTCAAATCACAGCCGCGGGTATACAAGCCAGAGGAATCGGGCCCCTTTTTCAAGGACTTCCTCAACCGTTCCGCGCAGCTCTTGGATTCAAAGCCCGTCCAGTCCACCAACACCCCTCAGCCTTCGCCCACAAAATCTGAATCGCTACCCCCGAAACAACCACCTCCTGCGGCCGTTGCCCAAGCTTCTGTGACGCCCAGGAAACGTAAATCTCCGGACGAGTCCATCACCCCTTCGCGAAAGCGCATACATGCAGCGAATCTTACGAGTTCGCCTTCTACGTTGAGATCCGCGAGTGAAACGCCATCTCACAAGTCGTCAAAATCTTCCCGCCAAGTACTGGCATATGTCAACGTCCCTCCCCCTACTTGGAAGACAAAGTCACACTCAGGCGATCTGGCCTCTGGGGACGAATCTGCCGACGGAGATGGCGATTATGCGCGTCATGACTTTCATGCCAACGTCAAATCCTCTGCGCGGCGTACTGGAGACAGGGATGAGCGAGGTAGACATCGCGTCTTGTATTTATTACGGTCTCAGGTCGCTGACTTGACGTGTATCACAGCTCCACTCGAGAGACTCAACACCCTGGTTGAAGATATACTTGAGGCGGAAGACTCCCTTGCAGCCGACATTGAACCCGCTGACCTCCCAAAGGAGTTCTTTTCTCCTCTCACAGTCGACTGCAACCATCCACATCTTCAGCCAGCCATCATACGGAAATTGACAAAATACATCAGTCAGCTAGCCCGTCCTTCCAAAAGATCTAGACGTACAACGCGTGAAGGGGTCGCCAATGCTAGCTCTGGGTCAAGGGGTCGAGACACGCTTGGAGACATCGGAACCCCCATTTTGTCCAGACTGTTGAAGATTTTGGAGCGCTCAATCAAGGCAGGAGAAGATTTAGATCCTCTACGCACTTCCACCTACCATCCCCCACCGCCCTCTTCACCCAGCAAATCGAAAAAGGGTCAGAAAGGCTCCACAGATGGCATGAATGCACAAGAGGACAGACTCACTGTACATGATTCGCACCCACAACAATTCACGGACTCAGACGTGCACGAGTTGGCTGTTCAATTGGAAGTTTCCCGGGATAGCATCTTTGCTGCAGAGTGTTGTATGGCGCTCTTGAGTGGCGAGAGCCTTACAAAACAGGTTCGTGTGTTCGCTCGGGACTCGAACTGGTTCATTCAGTCGCACTGCAGCTTTACTCGGAAGAATTAATCACGACTTGCCTTAGCACTGTCAAGAATCAGCTCACTATGGTTGTCTATCCTTTCGTAGAGGGCACTGGGATTAATGGAGCGGCGTCTCCCCAACTTAATTGCCTACTCCGTTATACGCATTCCAACTGCGGGGAATTGCGGAGGCTACTCACCGAGCTCTTCCAAGCTCTGGCTGCTGCTCTTCCCCGCATTAACTCCTTGTTTTCCGCAGACGGGATTAGCATGTCCGATGCAATCATTATCCAAGCGGTTTATATCGCCATAGGACCATTTTTCGTCGTCGAATCTGCCGAGAGTGACACCAAGGGTAAGCGGGAGAGCGTCGTGTTGAGCACGTTGGGGAATAGTGCCATGAGAGGTCTTCGCCTCGATGCTTTATCCATCATTCGAAGTGTATGTATCTCATCGATACTAGATACAGCTAAGTTGATCCCTTCAAGGTCTTTGCAAATCACGAAGATCAGCGCTCGTGGATCATTGAAGAAATCTTGTCGTCACTCATCAAGCTGTCGAACAGCCACAAAAAAGCCGGACAGTTTCGGTATGTTTTTCAACGACTTCCACCGCCTAATCGTTGACAACATGTCTATAGTCTACGCGATGGCCGTTCGATACGTACAGTGTCTGCTCTGCTTCTTCAACTTGTACAAACGTCGGCGCGCGATGTTCGAATAGTTGCGCGAAAGATCTCCAAAACACGTGAAAGTCGCGTGCTGCGGAATCAAGACAACACGACGGACAAGACGAAAGATGTCATTTTTGATGAACAGGATGTAGAGGTGTGTAAGACGTGGTATCTGTGTTTTCTGTGCTTATGACACTAGGAGATGCAACTATATATGTCGGGCCTGGACTCGGCTACCAATGCCGCAAAAACGATCGTCCTCTTTCTGACGCAAAGGTAGGGACTCATTCCTGCATCCGGTCGCATACGTTCATCACTTGTGTAGATCCGGGAAGGGGAAGCTGACGAAGAACTCAAACGAAGCCGAGTATCGAGTCATTCTCGATAACTTGATCTCTGACCTTTTGATTGTCCTATATTGGCCAGAGTGGCCGGCAGCAAGTTTGATTCTGAGTGTAATCTGTAAATTCATGGTACGTTTTTTTGACATTGCTAGGTATGCGATTTCGTGTTCATCGCCCGCAGGTAGCGTCACTGGATGACGTGAAGACGAGTGTCCATATCGATACTAACGCAGCGAAGGCGATAGCCTTGGATCATTTGGGGGTTATCGCCGCTCGATTACGATTAAGTACTGTCAAGGCTCGACAACGCAGTGATAAACATCCACTTGTTCCCCTGGATGAGGTGTGCATTTCGTACCGGGGAGGAAATAGGCTCATGATCCCGTAGATCCTTTCAACGGAGAACATGCAAGATTTCGAAACGCTCCTGGCTCGTCATGAGGTCATCTCTTCCCACCTGTTGAAACGTTCTTCTGATGATCAAGCTTATGAGGTACGTCGTAAATCATGGTGAAAATTATAGCTTGATGTCGTTTTGCCGAGGTTAGAGCGCTCATGAACTTACTTCTGCAATGTGGGGTCACGAACTGGCAAACGCATTACGCGCACTGCGGGGTGCTCTACCCTCCGAGGATGACGGTCCCGCGCAAAAAGCATCGACGACGCTCAACCTTTGTGTCAAGCTTCGGAACGCCCTGTCCGGAGTATGGACGAACCGTTCTAAGGACGTTTTTGATGTTGGGTGAGTGTATACCAATACAACTGGCCTCGGTGTTTCATCCTTTACTAGATCTGAAGAAGAAGTGGCTCGAGTTGACCTACTTGCAGAGGAAATTGGCACAGTCCAGAGTCTGAGGAGTTCATTTGGACCTATATTAAATGTTGTGCTCATGGCCCTTGATGCACCACCTGTGTTCATGCGAACCAAAGCGCTGCGAGCTCTTGGCCAAATCGTGACCAGCGATTCCAGTATTCTTTCCACGGTAAGCACGTGTACAATCTCACTCCGTACATATATCTAATACGAGACAGGCAAACGTACGACGGGCCATCGAAGGGCACCTCCTAGACTCTTCTCCGGCCGTCCGAGATGCTGCTGTTGAGTTGATTGGTAGATACATGATCGAATCGCCTGAAGTCGTCGGTGATTACTATTCAAGAATTGCTGATCGTATAGCGGTATCTCCTCAGCTATTCCCTTATTGACCACTCGCTGAATTATCGGCTACAGGACACTGGGCTTGGAGTACGAAAACGGGTGATCAAGCTGCTCAAACAGTACTACGGGGTCACGGAGGACCTGGGTCGTCGCGTTGACATCTGCACGAAGCTTGTATTGAGAATGTTGGATGAGGATGACACTGTCAAAGACCTCGCCGTCAAGACCGTGGAGGAGCTGTGGTTCCAGAACGCGTCGTGTCAAGGTGTCACTCTCAAGGGAAAACCGCCTTCGTCGAGTAACACACAGGACAAGACATCTTTGCTCTCGAAAGTGTCCGTCATCATGGGCGTCTCTGCCCATTTCAAGGATAAGCAATCTCCTTTGGAGGACCTCCTTCACAAGATCATGTCAAGTCAAAATCCTGTGGATACTCCTCTCATGCACGCAAAGTACTCTGAGATATGTGAAACCTTGATTGATGGGCTTGTTGATGCTTCCGACCTCCCTGGTTTCGTGAGTGTTGGATGAGCCAGTATATGTATTCTGGCCTTGACCACATTTCAGACGGTCCAATCTTCTATCAGAACGCTCTACCTCTTTGCCACAGCATACCCGTCTGTACTGTCTGGCAGCAATGCCTCTACATTACTCCCTTACCTGAAGAATCCCGCTTCTGTTCGTATGCGTTCAATATCTTTGGACGTGTCTTAATCTCATTTCGTAGCAAGAGGAGTTGGCCGTGACTGACTACCTACTCCGGGTCTTCCGGATATCGATCCCCCATATGCCCAAGACTGCAGTCAAGTTTGGCCAGGAGTTACAACTGGTGTTGCAGCCAATGATCGTCAAGCCGTCCAACGTTGGTGGTGTGGTGGTAGGTTGAGCCGGCAAGTTCAACCAAGTATGTTTAATCTTTTTTATTCAAGTGCTTGCAAGAAAGTGTCGCGTGTATATGTGGGGTCGTACAACATCTCACACATGACTTTCATCGACTTGTTGCTCTTTTAAAGTCGTGCAATGGTGGGCCATTTGTGACAAGGCATCCAGCTCCATCTCACGTGCCTTACAGCTCGTCTTCAGCAGGCCATTGCTCGCAATAGCGAGACGATGACTGGGGTGGAGACGCGGACATTATCGATCCTCATCTTTATTGTGTCCTTACTTGGAGAGCACTGCGACTTTGATCATCTTCGTGTTGAGCGACCCGGTAAGTACGAGACCAACCAAAGTTAGGAGCGTCGACTGATCTTTTGCAGAATTTGCGACCGATTTGAATAGCATCTCAGTGGTAATGAAAATCACAGAGTGACTTCACCCTTCTAACCACCTTTGTGATAGGGACCGATTGTGGAACACATCTACAATAGCCTTCTTTCCCTCTACGCAAAATATAGCGACTCGGGTCTCAGGGGACGGATTTTGCAGTGTCTAGGTGCGTCGTCATTGCCTATGCGTGACCAGCCTTACGGAATTCTTACAAGGGTTCCTGTTTCGCGCTCAACCTACTTTGATGACGTTGGAGCGTTCTGCTGGGATTATGGATGCGATCTTCGCTTCGCCTGACGAAGACAGCCGAGGACGTTTATTGAGGATCATGCAAGACTTCCTGGTCTCCGAAGCCGCGAAGCATGCCGAACAACGCAAGAGTGAGTAGCTTGTCTTTGTGCGACTTGTGATGGTATTGAATTACCCGTTTCAGGCTCTGGGCAAGGAAAGGGTGACGTGGATATGGCCGAGCTCGTTGGCAACACTGAGGGGTTTGCAGACTCTGGGTAAGAATCACTGTTTGGAGTACAAGTGATGTTGATCAACCTGTGTTTTGAACAGGGTCAGCTCCGCAGTCGTTCAGCGTTATATTTCACCTATCTTGGAGGCTGCGCTCTCTCAGAATCCGCAGATACAAGCTGTCGCTGTGGATATTTTGACCTTTACCATCAAGCAGGGGCTCGCACATCCGCTTCAGGTATGCTGTTTAAACCATTTTGTAAGTCGTTGATGTCATTGCAAACAACAGTCCTTCCCGATCATTGTCGCGCTTGAAACGAGCCCCATTGCAGCGACGAGCGCCCGGGCGAGCGCATTACATGCCATTTTGTACAACAAGCACATGAGCCTTCTCAACGCTCGTTTTATCGTCAGCGCGAAGCAATCGTTTGAATACCAGAGAGTCATTTCGCCGAATAACATTCAAGGTCAGTTCACTTTTGAATTTTTTCTGACGAGACTAATTCAGTCGTTGTAGGGTATCGTATGCAACCTGAGCCTACTGCGCTGTTGCAACGATGGTACTCACTAGTTCGGGAGAAGAGAGTGCCTCGACAAGATTTTTTGAAAGCGCTTGTAAAAGCATTCGACATTCCCACCGCATTGAAATCGTCACAGGTGAGAATCTCTCTTAATAGTTTCCTATTTTTCTCTTTCTGAAAAATCATTCTGTAGGATGACGTCGACTTTTCACGTTACATGGCCGAGAACTTTGCTACTCTAGACTACAAGACGCAAGAGGAAGCTCTCACTGTCATCAAACACCTCACCTCTATTTTATCCACTTCGGGAATGCAACTTATAGAAGTCGTTTCTCCTTCAAACTTGCTCGTCCAATTACATGAACCGCAGCAACAGTCCATGCCGAATGGTACCCTCACGGCTCCACAACCTCCGCTAGAGTCAAATCTCAATATCGACATTATGAGAACCTCGGTTATAATTTGTATAGTGATGCTGCTGAAATCTCACTTGAAAGGGTTGTACGGTCTATCCGAGGAGTAAGTCCACCTGCGAACTTGCGGTGTCTGGATTTATGTTTCATTACTCCTGCAGAAAATGCAGTAAATTCGTTCCGGGGAAGAAGAGTGCTGTTGGAGATAAACCTGCTATGAAGCGTCATCAGTTTCCGATATCCTGGGGCCGTCTTCCGTTCGCTATGGCACCCCTTGTCCTTCCTGAGCACGTGGTAGCGCAAAAAGCAACGGTAAATCAGGCGCTTGCTCTTCCTTGGATTTATCATTGATATTTCCCCAGTTCCTTCAGATTTGGAATGAAGACGGCGTGGTAGCCGAACCTGAAGACGACCTTGAATGATACAATCTGCTTTGCTGTTCTCCGAGCTTTCGTTTCTCATAGGCATATATCATTATCCTCTGGGGATTAATGTACAGTACTGCCTGGGCAATACCAGTAGACATCTAATTGAGCAACCGACGGAATCTAACTTTCACCGAGAGGATGCTAAGGTTCGAAATGAATCTTCACGGATCTAAGAATTTCTACCCTGGATGTTACGATGTGGAATCGCTATGGTCTGATGTGACCCTCCCGTCTATAAAAGCAACTGGTCCCTTTGGCATTCCACCAATAGCCTTTTGGATATCATCATCCAAGCATGGTTCATCTTCAAATACCCATTTTAGTTTGCCGCCGTAGGACTCCGGTAAGTCTTCCTCGTTGATCAATCGACAGAGTGTTTCTCCAGGATCCTTCCCCAAAATATGAATCTTCCGGCGCGTCCCCTCGTCGAACCAGCCCTATTTCCCACGTTATGTCTCAGCAGCATGTATCGCTCAGGATGCTGTCTCGAGGGTCACATACCTTGACCCAATTCCACACGGTAGGAAAAAAGGACGGTGAATTGACGATGGCGATGGTGTTCAGCGTTTCCGGGTAGTTGGCGGTCGCTAGTGTCGACGCTTGTTGGAGGTGGCTCCGGAGGGACCACATATCTCTGAGCGATGTGTCCCCCAGGTCGATGATGGTCGTCACTGAGGATATCGGGGGCATCGGCGGTTCGTGAGGGAGATGGTCACAGAGGGGTAGCACGAAGCGGATCATGCATTCATAGAGTACGATTCTATGGCACAGTGCCAAAGAGGAATAAGTAAGCCGGTTCACACGTAATTTCACGACGGCGCGCTACCAAAGGGACGTACATGCGCTGGTACCGTCTCTCCTGTGGAACTGCATCCAACTCGTGGCGCAAAGAATTGTCGAGGGAAGCGAGTCGGTAAACGTACACCGGTAGACCATGCTATAAATCAGAGTCGGTTGCGGCGTCGTTAACTCAAGTCGGATTGGAGGAAAAGAGAAAGTGCCATACTTTATCTCTTCGCCCCGTCCAACGTGGATAGAATCTTCGGGATGACTCCAGCTCATCAACGTCAAACGTCTTGAACAGTGCGTCTACATTATGTTGCATCCGCCATGCCTCTGTACGGGCAAAGTGATTCTCGGCCTTGTCAAGATTATACAGACGCGCGCGCAGAAAACGTCTACCAAGCGCTGCTGTCAGATCTGGCTCTGCTAAATGTCAAGTAATGGAGGTAAACGTACAAGAGAGTTGCATCATTATGGCTCGCTGGTGACCCGTCAGTCGCAGGTTGGTAAAGACTTGCATGGACGAGATTTGTTTTGAATTGTGGCAAGATGTGCCAGTAGTCATTCATTTTGTTTTGACTGGCTGCTTGTCCAAGCATCACAAAAAAACAACAAAAAAGGTATTATCAAGCCAATATAGTTGCATGTAGTGCTGGCCAGATGTCAGAATATCCTATACCAAGATGGTGACTTCCGAACACTCACTCCCGTTACATCACGGGCACAATGAAAGCATGGCATGACTGTGTGATGATTCCTAAAGAGTACCAAATATATAATAATCGAGATGGTTTGATCTTGTCTTAGCATGCAATCCCAAAACCAAATATTGTGGAGGTAACTACGTTGACCCTCCAATAGTAGAATGTTACCATACACTCTTACATCAGTAAACTAACCCTCACCCTAAGTTGAGGCCCCAGGCTTCCCAGCTTGGCACAGATGGCCCAGATTGTAATAGACTGGAAAGTGCTGGGGGATG
>JBBPMO010000247.1:0-34181 GCA_038090315.1 Xanthoconium stramineum | reverse complement strand
TCCCCCGCTAGAGTCTCTGACTCTCCTCTGAACATTACTCAACTTCGTCGCTGCGCGACGTTGAAGTCTTACCTCCAAAGTTATCTCCGCGTTCCGAAATCTGGGACAAAGACTTGACAAGGGCACAGCGCTCCTCTCCGAGTCGCTGAAGCCAAGTCCCGTCTGACACTAATCTCCGGACATTCCGGAGATAGTTCCGGAGTTGACCCGGTCTTGACAGGTACTCTGGGTTCGTTGGCTCAGTATCGACCGGGACCACAGATGGGGCTTTAAGGAGGGCTGTCTGCCCAAGGTAGGCTTTGTTCCAGATCATGCTGACCATGCACCCTTTGGGTTCTTAGATCCATTGCTCGTGATCTGTGGTTGCCACCTAATCCCGGCCTTCTCTGATTGTTGCATGTCTGAACTTTTGCAAGAAGGAGCATCACTGGTGAGAGTTTCAGGAGAGATTGATGACTGGGCAGGATTCTATGTGAACATGTGAGTCTGTCCGCTATAGTGAATGCAACTTAATTGGAACTCATGGCAAAAAGTTTCGCGGATTGCAACATGTTTGCTTGATTCACAGGAATAGGAGTGGGTCACCTGGCTCAGGATGTAGCCGGTCCTGTCCCTGCACTGGTCGTTGATATAGACAAGGATGATGAAGATGATATGCAGGACACTGGGATCAACAAAGCTAATGAGGATCACAGAGAACCAGCACTGGAGGACTGGAATGAGGAGGACAAAAGCAAGGACAAGGGTGAGGGCGAGGATGAGGATGAGGAGAGTGAGAGCAGGGCAAGTGATAACGAGGGATGTGAGACCGACAAGGACAAGGACATGGAATAGATTTGATCGATAGGATCCTGTTCGTGCTGGCACACAGGCTTACGAATTCTGTTTAAATTTGCTTGAAGAAAAATCCACATCACAGGAAATGCAAGGTATCAACCTTTCGCACAGTAATAACTTGGTTTTGACTGGTTGCGAGCTACAAGCATAACTTCGTTTCATGTGCTGAGTATATATACCAATACAACCAAATTTGCTTGCTAGTAAGATATCTTGCTCTGGTCACAGTCTGATAATGCTTTGTATTGTCATACATTGTCATTGTATTTCACCAAAAATAAACAACTGCATGCCAAGATGTATAGGTATCATCCTTTCGCAAAGTAATAGCATGGAAATGACTAGTTGTGAGCTACCCGCACAATTTCGTTTCATGTGCTGAGTTTATATACCAATACAACTCAGTTTGCTTGTTAGCAAGATATCTCGTTCTGGTAACAGTCTGATAACACCTTGTATTGTCATATATTGTGGTTATAATTAACCAAAAATTAATCAATTACCTGCCAAGATGTATAACCCAGACGTTATCTGTATGATTGATTATAAGGCATTACAAACACTTGGCAAGATATGGCATAGTGTGGGAAATGGCTAGGATCTGTCACGGACTAACACTTCTTGTGATGTCCTTGACTCGACTCTGCGATCAGAACCCCATCATACAATTAAATAAGGGCCTGTCCATACGTCATCTTGTCCATTGGCTGACCGGTGTCCGAGCACCCATCTCCAGGATAGTACAGTCTGGGCTCAATGGAGTGCTCCCTATCCAGTTTTGTGGATAATCTTGCTCTCCCTGACAAAATCAACCTTGATACAATATGCAGCTGTTTACTTTGAAATGTTCCGACCAGGTCGGGACAGAAAAGCTTGCGGAAGCGCTGACACCCCAAAGCTTACCTCCAGTTGTGGTTGAGCTTGTCCACAGAGTAACATATATTATCCAGCAGTTGAGTTCACATTCCTGGCCACATCACAGACATCCAAGGAATGTACAGTTTAGCATGGTAGCATGCAGTCTCTGTTATCTAATATACAAAGATCTGCGAACTGCATGCCTCGTCATGAAGGACCTGGCATATGTCATTGTCAACAAGACTTTGACGGCTGGGTGTTTGGAGTCCAGTACTGTCAGATTTGGTTAGGACCGAGTAGATGATGACTGCGGTTCAAACCCATGCCAAGTTGAATTGTTCTCGAATATATTCGAGGTTGTGCGTACCTGTCGCGTGCCGTAAATCAAGTGAGCTTGTTTTCACGTTCAAGGATAAAGGACAATTTGCATGCTTACTTGCATGAGTAAAATCAAAGTGAAATATTTGAGGGTCATGACAGTGGATCATGCTTGATGCCAAGATGGATGCATACTATGGGTAGAACCAAAACGCGATGGCTCGTGTCGATATGCGACATGTCCAATCGGCCAAGGGGATGTCCAGTTGCGGCGATACGGGCCATCTTGCTCGAGGGCAAGCAGTGTTGGGCAGGAACTCTTTACTGTAGTGCTCTCGGGGTGTCCCGATAAGAATAGCAAGTGGTCTGCGGTGAAGTATGTAGCGTGTTTACGCCACCCAACGCCTCACAAGGGGAGTTATCTCCGTGCGGACACAACCTGATGTCCCATTATGGAGGAAGAAGGACACGCACTAAATTAGTTTTCTGGTGCTTTTATCGCATAAGACGTTGTTGACCCGAGATGGTGCCTCCCGACTGGAGAATGCACGGATGGCCCCAGTAATCACCAGACGGCGTGCATTGCGGAAGAGGCCATCAGATGCGCTGATTGGCAGTGTGATGTTTTTTCCCCATGGTTACTATTTGAGATGTGTTCGGGGTTGCTGGACGACGGCCGGAGTTTGTCTTTGCGTCTGCATTGTTCTGTCGACGGAGTGGAACAATACCGGTCCCGGTCCATTTTGCCCACGCATTGCTGAGCTGTACGTACGTCGCACGACTCTGCTCCTACCAAACCGCACTGTAACTGTACCAACCAAACCTACTCTCATTTTTCAGTCCTCGAGTCCGACGACTCGTCTAATTTCTCGACACCATGGCCGACATTGGCACAATCATCAATGACAACGCATCAAGAGCGCTGGCGCCCGCTGCAGTCGGCTCACAGGTGGCCCTCATGTCCATCGTTTCGGTAGGCTGGTCACTTTTTCCATTCTCATTCCATACCACGTCCCTCCCACCAGCTAGCAACAGTGGTCGCATTCAACCTCCTACGGCCAAAAAACAAGGTATAGCGTTCCCGCCTTAACATATCCTCTTTAACTCCATCACACTCTAGGTCATTTACGAGCCCAAAGTCAAGTACCACATCGGGGACAAGTCACCTCCCCGGATATCCGACTCCCTCTTTGGGTGGCTACCACCTCTCTACCGTACCAAAGAACCAGAGCTCTTGGACAAGATTGGTCTCGACGCCGTCACATTTCTACGTTTCACCCGGATGATGCGGGGCTTGTTCACTTGCATCGCACTGCTTTGCTGTACCGCCCTCATACCCATCGACGCCATCTACAGCATCCAGCACGTGGAATCAAAAGACCGCAACGTTCTCTCCATACTCACCATCCGCGACGTACGAGAAGGATACCTTTTTGCCCACGTGGGGGTTTCATATGTCATATCCGGCCTCGTCATGTACTTCATCTGGAAGAATTGGACACACATGTTGCGTCTACGCCAGGAATGGTTCCGCTCGCCAGAATACCTCGAGTCGTTTTATGCCCGGACCCTTATCGTCACCGACGTCCCAAGGAAATACCAGAGCGACGAAGGAATCCGTGCCATCTTTGAAAGCGTTCAAGTCCCATACCCTACAACGTCGGTACATATTGGACGGAAAGTCGGACGTCTTCCAGAGCTCATCGAATACCACAACATGGCGGTGCGCGAGCTGGAACAGGTTCTCGTCACATACCTCAAAGGCGGACGGATAGCCAAGGAGCGACCTACCATTCGCATTGGTGGATTCCTTGGGATGGGTGGCGTGAAAAAGGATGCGATTGACTTTTATACGTGCGTGAACAATTTTGGTGGGACGAATAATGAACTGACGTGTTCCAGCGCAAAACTGAAACGCACAGAACAAGCGATCGAAGACTATCGCCACGAGATAGATACCCGCAAAGCGGAAAGCTATGGGTTTGCGTCCATGGCTGCTGTGGAATATGCCCACATCGTGGCAAATATACTTCGCAAGAAACATCCGAAGGGCACCGAGATTGCTTTAGCACCCAATCCTAAAGACATCGTGCGTCGTCGTACATTGCCTCGCCTCACCGCTTACCATGTCACATCGCGCAGATCTGGCACAATCTGAACAAATCGACTGCAGAGTTACTTCGAAACAGGTTGATTGGTTTCTTGTTGTTGGTGTTGGTCTGCTTCTTCAATACCATCCCGCTCTTCGTCATCTCTATTCTTGCCAACTTGTCTTCGGTGCGTCTCGCTTCGTCTGTTCATGTATGGACGCCCTCTGACATGGTCGCGCAGATATCCGCATACGTTGGCTTCTTGGCACGATGGTCCCAGGCTTCTCCAGGTTCCTTTGCGATCGTTTCTGGTGTCTTGCCACCCGCAGTCTCGGCTTTATTCGGCTTTTTCCTCCCCATTATCATGCGGTGGCTCACTCAATTTCAAGGCATCCAAACACGCAGTAGGTAAGTGCCACGATACACAATCGGAAAGCGTACGACACTCAACACACGGCTATAGACTTGATCGCACAGTTGTCGCTCGCTACTTTGCCTTTTTGGTAATCTCGCAGCTAGTGATCTTTACCCTGATTGGTGTCTTTTTCAGTAAGTCACCCGCGAATGTAACCGTTTCCTTTGGAGTCTAAAGTAATCTTCCAGTCGCTGCCGAGCAAGTCGTCAGTGAGATTGGTGAACACGTCAGTTTCGACCAGATCATCAATAAGTTACAATGTAAGGATAACCTATTCTAAAAAAGATGTCTGGCTGATTCGAGCTTATATGATCAGCTTTGCCGGCCTCCATCAACGAAACCTATGTCAACCAATCCTCCTACTGGCTCACATTCTTCCCGTACGTCAGCAACGATGATGTGTCGCAGCGTACTAACATGGTCCGTGTAGTCTGCGTGGTTTCCTCGTGATCTTCGATCTGGCCCAGATTTTGAATCTCGTTTGGACCTCGTTCAAGACGCGGTAAGTATGGTTCAAATAAAATCTCAGGCATGAAGTTGATGTTTGGTATCTTTTAGCATTTTCGGTCGTACACCTCGAGATATCCGTGAGTGGACCCAACCAGCTGAATTCCAGTATGACATCTACTAGTAAGTCGATCCTGCCGTACGATTTCTTGAGGTATTGATCACTCCATCCCACGCCAGCTCGAACATTGTATGTTCACCATTCTCTTTGGGTTAAGCTCATGGTTACATGTGACTTGGACAGCTCTTCATGGCTACTGTTGCCCTCGTATTTGCACCGCTCGCACCTCTGGTCTCTCTCGCAGGAGCCATCGTATTTTGGATCTCTTCGTGGGTATACAAGTATCAGTTGATGTTTGTGTTCGTCACCCAGGTTGAGACGGGAGGGGTAGGTATTGTCATATACATCAGAAATGCCCACGCTGACTCTGTTCTTTTTCAAGCGTCTTTGGAACATCGTCGTCAACAGATTGCTGGTATCAGTGGTCCTGATGCAATTGCTCATGATTCTCAGTCAGTCAGAGTTATCCCTTTCTCGACCTCCGTTCTCTGAGACACATGACTATTTAGCTATTGGTCTTCAATACAAATTCAGGTCCTTTTTGTGGGTTACGACCGTCCCTCCGATACTGTTTGTCATCATCTTCAAGATCTGGCTGGACAAAACGTTTTACCACAAGTTTATGTACTATATCCCCTCGGAGGCGGAACTGCGTCAAACCAAAGTCCACTCTTCCCGCGCGGACGATTCTGGGCATCGTCTTGAGAAGCGTTTCGGCCACCCTGCCCTCCACACAGAGTTGTTTACGCCTATGCTTCATGCGAAGATGGTGCCTTTACTGGCTGACGTGTACAAGGGCAGGATCGGCAGCGACAAGGCACGGTTGGACGAATACGGCGGACAAAAAATGGATACTCAAGTCATCGAAGGTGGCCTTCGCATTGCAGGTATCGAACAGCGGGATCTCGAATACGACCCAGCTCTATATGGTCGCGACAGAGGGGAGTTGGACTGGGATGCGCGTTCTATGGCCTCGGCCGCCATCTTTGGGCACAATCGCGGTGACAGCGCCTCGGTCTATCACCAGCAGATGCACTATCACGCGGGCTCGATGGCGGGTGGACGCGCGTCGCCCGCGCCGTCTGCGTTTGAACGTTATACGAACAGGACGCCGATGGACCCAAGCGCCATTGAGCTCTCGCGGCTTGGCTCGAGCGTGGACCATCTACCACTGCTCAACGATAACTACAACCCCGGGGACGTGCCGAACCCAGATCCGCTTGCGGGACCGCGTCCGAGGTATGCGTCGCCAGACCCGATGATGCGTCCGCCGTCACAATTCGTGTCACCGGTGCCTCAAGCGCCGCCTCGGCTTTCGTCGCTGCAATATCCGCCGCAGGCCGGGTCGCAATACTCTCCCGTAGAGGGGTACAGAGAGGTACCCTTGCACCGACCGTACCCCTCGAGAGATAACTCGACGACGCAGTATACGTCCCGAGACTCGGTTTCGAGCAACTTTGCTGGGCGCGGGGTCTACCGCGGGGGTTACTAGGTCACGTTTCACACATTGCGCATAGACGCTCTT
Organism: Xanthoconium stramineum; assembly: GCA_038090315.1. Classification (NCBI taxonomy): domain Eukaryota; kingdom Fungi; phylum Basidiomycota; class Agaricomycetes; order Boletales; family Boletaceae; genus Xanthoconium; species Xanthoconium stramineum. The sequence goes on along the minus strand of JBBPMO010000247.1, from coordinate 27,570 downwards.
AAAGCTACTCTATAATGCCCGCCATGACAGGGACCTTGACCGTATTTCCATCATATCTTTGGACCCGTTGACGTTTCTTGTTGATTGCTGTTCATTAGTCTCTCGTTTTCTATCACCTCATTCTTGTGTACATGCAGGCATCGGCATTCTAGAGAACTTTCTTAACTCCTCCCTCCTTTCTTTTTTACTTGCACGCCATCCACATGCTCTCGCCCTGGTAAAGGGGACGCTCACGTACGGACCATAGTGCTAGACTCTTACGTTACAGGGAAAGAAAGAGGGCGTCAAAAGGGCCGCTAGGCACATAGTATTTTGGGTACAGTATCTGACCGTCTTTAGTCGTTCTCTGCTGTATTTTGTTTGCGCAAGCCGTTTTATTGCTCCGAGGACCTGTGGTGGCGTCTGTCAGGTCTGGGATACATACGCGGCACCATCGGGTTGACTTGACACATTTACCGCTGACAACCCGCCACCCGTCCAACCCAACCTTGGTCTGAACCGTGTGCCGTCCGGCGAAATCCGAAAGAGACGCCATACGTCAATCGATTTCAGACAGACAACAAGCGACCCACGACGACGACGCGAGACGCGATGGCGACTACGATGACGACGCCGCTCGCGACTTCACAAGAGATCCGAGACCGCGGGTCGACGTTTGTCGGGTACGTCTACCGTGCGCGAACGGCGGAGGAGGCGAGGGCTGTGCTGGGGCGACATGCGGGTACCCACGTGTGCGAGGGTGGCGACTCGGAGCGGGGTAAAGACAAGGACAAGGGGAGGGACCGGAACAAGGACAAGGGCGAGGGCGAGGACCCGCGCGGGCCGTACGTGATGGGAGCGTGGCGCTGTATGGCGGTCAAGCCCGGTCGCACCGGGCTCAGCGGGCCGGACGACTTTGCGGTCGTCGACGGGTGCGAGGACGGTGGGGAGCGGTGGGCCGGGGGACGGGTGTTGGGCGTGATGAAGCGCGAGGGAGCGATTGATGCGGTGGTGGTCGTCTGTCGGTGGTAAGTGGGTGTGGATCATCCGAGTAGGCCCGTCTCAGTCCCAGGGACAGGTTTGGGGGGACACTCTTGGGTCCGGTCCGGTTCACCCATATCGAGATGTGTGCCAGCGAGGTGTGTCGTAGGTTCAGAAAGATGGAGGAGATGGACGAGTACGTGCAGACGCTGAATACGCTGGACGGCGTTCTTGCGACTCTACGTGCAGAGTTGGCTGCGGCGCGCGAGGCGGCGAGGACGCAAGCTCAAGATGCGGACATCTCACGGGCAAAGAAAACCCCTGATTATCGTGCCATGCAAGATGATCTGGATCTGCCCAAGGCAAAACGTCTCATCCATGCGAGGGAGTGCGCCATCAAGACTACAAAAACACTGATCGAAAAGTGTAAAACATCCACGTAACATCGTATCCTATACAACAGGGTGGAGAGACAGTCGCGCGAATACAGACAACTATACGAGGTGGTGTTCTCAGGAGGGAAACGGACGGATCTACAAAGGTCGAAACTGAGTTAGCACACGATGTCAAGGACAGGAAAGATCAGAAGATCAGAGTTGCAAATATTTGGCTGTGTGCTCTGCCGATCGTCAACGCCCTCGGCTACGACTGGGGCGGCAAAACGAAATCATCCTACCAGTATTGCAGAATACGTATACTCACTAGGGAATCAACTGTTGGTATCTCTCTTGCTGTGGTGAAATGACCGGAAGACCCTGCGACGAATGGGTTCGACAACACCCCTCGAAAAGGCAGGGGTTAGATAAAGTGATAAACCAATTCGGACTGGTAAAAGCGCCTGACATGCACATCAGAGACCAGCCAAAAACGGTGGGGCACTGTAACGGACCTTGGTGGCGGCATAGGCCAAGACTGCGTTGGCCACATCGCCAGCCAACTTCCCGGACAAGTGCTGGCTATCGCCGGGATCTGCGGCACCTTTCTCGAACCCAAATATGCCATAGCGGCGACCGACCCGGTGGGCCCAATTTTCCCCTTCGTCGACCCACTGGGAAAGTTGACCGGCGAGCCATCCGGTTGACTGGCCAGTGTCGCGTGTGATCTGGTTGACGACGCGTTCGCCAACGTGGAGTTCCCTGGCGGCGTAAAACACGCCTACCAGGGGGGCGATGGCAGTCAGTTCATGGAGTACGGCAAACGATACTATCAGCGAGGGTAACGGCGAGCCCGTCCTCGTCGAAATGGCTGCGAGGGCATTGCGGTATGGTGAAAAACGAGACGAGGACATCTGAAAAAAAAATAACTTTAGACGTTTACATAAGCAACTGGAGAGTGGGCATGTTGGTGAGCGCGGTCAAGCAAGCTGTACAACGGAACAGAGCAAGCTACCACTGGAGACGGTTTCACATCGACGACGACGGTCATGAAGGAACCAGCACTGAACAAGATCAGTGCACGATTCGAATCAGGTTTTCCAGGGTTCCCGAGTCGATGGTGAACGCTCTCTGTGGACTCAGAGCGATAGAACAACAGTTTGGTCGTATACGTGACTATCGTTTACTGCGGGTGCGTCATCGCTAGACTCCATGTTATAGGAGACTCACCGTGACCCAGGACTCGGAAATTCGGTCAGAGTACCAGGCCATTTGCTGGGCCGCGTTCGAGTCACCCAAATCACTTCTTCGCATACCACCGCAAGGTACGACGCTGAAGGTAGCGCTTCCACCGCCACTTGGTCGCCCTGAAGGTGGTCCTGGCTTGGATGATCTAAAAAGTCTTCTCGGACCTCCCTCTAGTTCTCAGGATGATTCCTCCAAACCAGCTCGGTTTATCACACTGGACATCAAACGGGCGGGTTCGTCTTCCCGCCTTCTATCCACTTGCAAGATGTAATTGCGCTATTCAGGTACCGCAATTGCATATCGAAGCACCGTGAAACCTCCATTCCGCTCGCGCGCAATGAAAGCCGCAATTGGTCATGGTTTCTTGGAATGGGGCGGCTTTGCACCCCTCAAACCGCTCTACGAGTCTTCCCCGTTTACATCGCCGGCGCAGGAACCCCCTCCGTTGGACAGCAAAAATATGCGTATGGCGCTGAATAAGTGGAGTCAGATTTTAGGTGTAGCTGATCCTTTGTTCCCGGAGATGAAGCAACCACGGGACGACACTGAAACGCGAGAGAGAGAGGAGGGCGATGATTGGGAACCATTGTCGGAACCTCGTTGGATACCGGGAATGTCAATGAAGGCGAACCCCGCGGAGGAGGCCCAGGGTACCCAGGAGAGTCTCAGGCAAAGTCTCGAGAGTCTTTTGCAGCACTCTCGGCAAGACCGACAAGACAGGGGATAAATATGACATGTAATGCTAGACTACGTCGCTAGTTCATTTCCATGTATCGTCGTAGTCGACCTGACGGCACCTGTGGATATGTTCCGTGCCGAACAATGACTTCTCATACAACTTGTTCTTCAATCCCTACGACGACGACCTCTTAACCACCACTGCTTCCAGAACAACGTCAATGACCGCTCATCTTTTGAGAACCTCATCCTTTTGTTTCAAGGCCGTCACACGGTCATTTTCGACCACTTCTGTGGCTCGCGGTATGTGTTCCCATTCTCATTTCCGGCCAGTGGTTAGCATGAATCAAGGATATAGCCCAGGGTCCCGCAAAGTACAATCCCTACGTAAGTGTCCTTCTCAGACTCGTTTTGTGTCCGACTCACGCACACGGGGCAGGACCCTCTCTCGTTGAATTCTATGCTCACGCGGGACGAATACGCCATTTGGTGCGTGCAGTCTTCCATCATTCTTGTACCGGTGCTCACGCAGTGCGCAGGAATTCCACAAACGAGTATTGTCAGGCACGTCCGCATTGGTTTCTACCTCGTGGTGGTGGAGTACGATCATGTCACATGCCTTCATAGGGAGAATTAGCACCTCGTGTATTGCAAGGATGGCGGACAGAACGTGAGTAATTGTTGATTGTTGATATCTATCCACGTTGTACCCTGTGACTGTGCGCACAGAGTTCGACCATGAAATTCTGCCCGAAATGGGGAAACTCGGTTTGTTGGGCCCGACGATCAAGGGCTACGGTTGCGCTGGTGTCGGCCATGTAGCATATGGTCTGATCGCGCGCGAAATTGAACGGTTCGTTCGTCGCTCTCATTACCGTCTGTTCATAGGGTCACGCGGGATTCCAGAGTCGATTCGGGGTATCGGTCCACGGCGTCCGTTCAATCTTCCCTCGTGATGCATCCCATCCATGAGTTCGGTTCAGAGGTGCAAAAGAACGAGTATCTCCCTCGCCTAGGTAATCGTTGCCGTGAACGTTGAACTGAATGGGGCTGAAACCTACGTTTCGCAGCTCGTGGAGAACTCGTCGGCTGCTTCGTAGGTTTCAGGGGTATCTAAATGTTTTCTTTTCTCTGATCTATCGAGTTGTCTTCTCAAGGGACTCACTGAACCAAACCATGGATCCGATCCCGCGGGAATGGAGACCACCGCGGAGGAAGCAGACGGTGGTTTCATCCTCAAAGGAAGCAAGACCTGGATAACAAATGCCCCGGTGGCGTATGTCACCTCTTTTTCTCCTGGCTTCATTCATCAATCCGGAAAAATCCAGTGATATCTTCGTAGTATGGGCGCGCTGCAAATGGGATAGCAAGATTCGAGGCTTCATCCTCGAAAAGGCATGTTATCCCCATCCTTTTGTATTCCACAAGTTCACGCAAAATGGCTTTCAGGGCATGAAAGGTCTTGCAGCTCCGCCGATAAAAAATAAGGTTGCACTCCGTGCGTCTGTCACCGGCTCCATTTTCATGGATTCGGTAAAAGTACCACACGGTCACATTCTTCCCCATGCTCAGGGGCTTAGTGCCCCATTTTCTTGTCTGAACAGTGCACGGTGCGTCTGTACGATCGTAGTCAGTGACTACGAATTGATGCCGGAAATGTCAGGTATGGGATCTCGTGGGGCGCCATGGGAGCTCTGGAGGATTGTATCGAGAAAGCCCTCACATATGCGCTCGAGCGGAAGCAATTCAAGCGCCCCCTTGCGTCGTTCCAGCTCGTACAGAAGAAGCTGGTCGATGCTCAGACAGAGCTGGCGCTGGGCCTCCAAGCCAGTCTGCAAGTTGGTCGGCTCAAGGAGGAGGACCGGTTGACGCCCGAAATGGTCAGCATGGTGAAGCGTAACAATTGCGGCAAGGCGCTCCAGCATGCCCGGATTCTCCTGGACATCCTGGGAGGCAACGCTTCCTCAGACGAGTGAGTTCTTGGCAACCCTTGCTTGCGTTGATGGGATCACATGCGGTTCGCAGGTATCACATCGGTCGGCACGTCGCGAACCTACAAGTCGTCAACACTTACGAAGGTATGTTGTAAACCGTACTGCCTCGTCGCTGATCTGTTTACCCGGACATGCGTCCCGGATTGTAGGCACATATGTATGTACTGATCTTTGGGTCGCTTGCAGACATGTCATGACGACCCTTTTTTGTTCAGGACATCCACACCCTCATCCTGGGCAAAGCAATGACGGGCATTCCTGCATTTGTCAACTGAGATGTAAAGAAACTTTTGATTTGATTTGTACGAGGGTGGACTCTGGGCGGTCAATAATAATGCCTCCGGAAGCGATTTTGGCTTTTGGTGTCGTTCAGGCGATCAACATTCAAGACCGCCGAGACGAGAGACAATTGCGGGCCTGCGGCGTATCTCGGCGGTGCGGACCGACACTGGGTTTTCCCCCGCTGTCGTACGGTTCCGTGTTGTTATCTTGTCCTTCACCGTCATCCCGCTCGTCCCACACTGCCAAACGCTTCCTTCGATCGATCCCTACGACATGCGCGAAGCGGCGGTATCGACAGGTGTTGTTGTTGAAGCTCAGCGGCCCTGGCCCCGACCTTCACGAGCGTTGTGCGCCACCCAGGAACCCATGTGATCCGATACACATGGAACGTCAAATCCAGACGGAGCACACGATGGCCCAGAGCAGAAACCCCCCCAACAACCCGAGCGATCCCGCCGGGTCGTCATGCTCATTCGCGACAACACAGGGTGGCAAGCACTGACAGGCGGATACGCGCGAGTGTGAAAGAAGTGTATCAAACGAGGGGCTCGTTCGGGGCCCGCGTGTCGTGCATCTGAAACGATCAACGATCAACGGTTGACGTTCCACTCAACCGATGGATGCTCGTACGCCACCATTCCACTTGAAGCTCAATACCACGATTTAAAAGGACCGGCATAATCCGGACATGAGTCAGGGCCTGATGGTGATAGGGTGGGATGCACCCCCTGGAATCTACAGGAGCGTGGTTGAGGTGGATCAACCCCAGCTGCTGTGCAATCACATCGCGTTTGATTGGCGATTTTTCGAGTTTTGGGCAGGGGCTGTGACCCTACGATCCGTGGATCAAACTTGGTTTTTTTTCCACAGACTGTCTAAAACCGCGTGGCGTCGAACTGCTCTTGGTATCGGTGCACCCATCCGTGATTGGCGGGAATCGCTTAACATTATGAACTGTTTTGACTGACACCAGTACTTGAGCCGAACCCAATACGCCAAACAAGTGCGATACCACGGCCCGGCGCCACAGGACCAACTTCACGCGTCCGCGTTTCTGAGACTGGGATGCACGTACGTTAGTCCCAAGAGCTCGAACACTTCCCTTTCTGACTCGGGGTGGAAAAGTTTTGAATCGTGTCGTCGAGTGCTATGGGCCCATGTCAGCGACAGTGTGGAAAGAAGAAACGCCACTAGGATCACATTCCGGACGAATCGAATTTCATTCCCCTGTAACACAGCATGTCAGCGGGCAAATCGTTTTCAAGCATGGAATGGGGCGTGCTTTGCTTGTTTAGCCCAGAGTCGGAGATCGCGTTGAAACATAGTTGAGCCTGTCCTGCGGAATTGTTATTGTTAGCAAGACTGGCTGACACATGGACCGATAAGACCCACCAGCCAACCACCGCCGTCCAGAACACATCAGGGGAAGCAAAAATCAGGTCCACACGCCTGTAGATCCGTTTTCGAGCCGAATCATAGGGAAGCACAAACACCGTCAGTGCTTTCTCAAGGGAGTCCCAATGGTGTGTGCGAAACACATTATGAGGGTGATACCCGCTCATGTCTGATACGGACTTGTCATGTCATGCATCGCTTGCAAACTCAGTCCTTGGGTGGCTTACTTAGGACATGTGTGACAAGTCCTGTAAGCGGCGGATATGCAGCCGTTTTGTCACCGAAGAAGATGGGATCTTACCACGTTCATGAAGCCTTTGCACCAACCTCTTGCAAAGGCCCTTCACCTTTTCTGCGCCGTGATCCCAATGTGTATGGGAGATAACGATATCGACGTCGTTACTTTCCATTTTCCCCCGGCGATACCTAAGTGGGGTTCGCGCGAATCAGGAATTTAGGGCTGATAATATTTGGGCCACAACCAATCGACTCACCCGCCTGCGACAATACTCTTGCAACCTACTTCGATTGATTCCAGTTCTTGCATGATCACCTGGTTGATTTCCTCGACTTCCCGGCGCGGAATCCTGCACGTGGTTGAGTAGTCAGAGAACAGGCCCGATACGGTGTGTGGAACCGGAGTGAATGTCACTCACCTTTGACTAAAGTCGTGTCGAAGAGCTAGCGAAACTTTGATGGACATGTCCACTCCTATTTCCTTGCTGGGGCCTGTCTCGACGTGAAACGCACCGCCTTCAAGTGCGATCTCAGGGGTGACTTCGTAGTATTTTTCGAGGTCTTCGATGCTTCGTAACCCAAGGGAATAGAGGCGCCTGGCGGTGTGAGGCCCGATACCGTGTATGGAGTTGAAGACAGACAGTGACAGATATCTCTCAGATGACAAGAATTTTTCTGGAGATGAGGGTGAGGCAAGGACATGAATATGGTATATACAACTTACGAGCTTCTTGTATCTTGCCAGTCTTGAGGAATTCCTCGACCTTGAAAAGAACGCTCGCATTGGCAAGAAAGTAGAATACACGGTAGCTTTCGACGTACCATGGACGTGAGCTTCGCGCCAAGATATGGCAGTTTTGCTATATCATCTCGCGGTGTCTGATCAGTTAAACGGTGAGGGTAAGCTAAAACACCATGTGAACGCTCAGGATGCGGAGAACTTGTTCTGTGACCGACCTTTGATGGTCTGGAACGACAAGTCACTGTCAGCCTGCATGACAGTACCATGAAGCTCACGGCTATGGCTCGAGCATAGCTCAACATACTTCTTTCTTCCCCTTCATAGAACCTGGCCCTACGGATGGCCTCTAGTTCTTCGACGAGAGTTTGGTTCGGACAAATTAATGGCGAAGCCCGCTGGCAGCAGAATTGCGAGAGGTGGTTCAAAGCTGCGAGATCAATGTTCTTGATACTGGTCTCTGTGTCAATTTGACCATAGAAAATTGGTGAGGCTTCTGGAGGTTCAGCAGTACCTGCCTTCGCCTTCGGAGATAGGCATCCCGTTTCATAGCGAAGGTCACCAAGTGCCGCATATTTTCCACATGGCTGGATAGCGCCAAAGTTGACTGAATCCTTCAGCCAATCTGGGGTGACGATGGCTTTCGTTTTCTAGGTAGTCTCGTCAACGTTGTGTGTGCAAAATGAGAGGGCCCACGAACTGCGACATCCCAGTGGACATGTCTCTCAAGTCGAGGTCGTGTATGTACGGCAGTGACGACGACATTCGCCTGATCCACATCTGTCGTCAATTCGAGGTGCTGTGCACCGGTTCCATCGCCCTGTTTTGCGATGTCTTTCTCGACAAGACTGACGAGATTCTGGAGTACATCGTGTGAAAGTTTGGCGGATATGATGTACACCTTGAGGAGATACTGGTCGACGGAGATCTCCTGGGCGTCTACGCCCGGAGAAGCCGAACTAGCACGTGTGTGCTTTGATGGGCCTTGGTCGGAAGATGCGGCCCCGTCGCTAGGAGATGTGGATGAGTGGGACCTCTTGCGAGGCATATCGTTGCCGGGTGGAAGGTCTACCGCTACTCCAAGGCTCCGTCAACACCAGTGGGTCCGAGTGGACAAGTTCAGTTCTTAATGAAGCACAGCCACTATCTCCGCTTACTAACCCCAACTTGGTTGTCACTGGATCGCTGACAGACAGCAGCTGATACATAGGCGAACAAGTCCTCGGATTCTACGCATCTCTCTTGGCTCGACAAAAGTACGTATCATCGACACCGGTCGCTGCGGAACACGGTACCGCACCGATGGGTCATCCGGGCCACTCACCATAGCTTTCTCTATCCATGCAAGTTATTCCCGATCTCAACTCCCATCCGCCAGAGTCAAGTTTTTTGTCAACCCCCGTTGCATCTGTGAATCACCGTCCTATGTTACTGACAATCGCATTCTTTCCCAACGTCCGGAGCTTCGGTGCGGAAATATTCGCTGAATCTTAATGACTGTGTAGTTTGCTTAGTTGTCGGTAAATATATCTCGGGTGCGTACCTGGCATCATGTATGTGTTGGTCTTTGACCTGTCAGTCATGGTCGTTGCCTTTAAGACAGTTCTTTGAGCATTTTGTGTTTTTGGGTCAGTCGTCACGTCGTTGAACGAATTCACCATGCTTAATCTATTTTACCCTTGTTTTACATTACAAGAAAAGCGAGGTTTGAATCGGGCCGTTGAACCAAGCAACTTGCATTCAGCCTTCAACGTTTCAACCATCGGGCCGTGGTCAGGTCGGACTGTGGCTGTGCTGTTAGTAGAAGTTGTAGCACACTGCCTTGCAAATTTTTTCGAACACTCAGACTCCTGTGCATAGAACCCAATACCAGTAACATAATATTGCACAGATAGATGCTGTCATTTCTCTGCGCTCTTTCGGTTCTCTTCCCCTGTACCAGTCCTATTCTCACTGTCACACCGCCACCCTCTCCGAACTAGCCGAAGTGTTTGATGTAGCTGAATCGGTGTCCGCCACCAAGTCCGGCAGGCATGGGGAGCTTGCCGCATCAGTCCGATGGAAAGATGTTCCATTTCAACTCCAAGTCGTGACATTCACTTCATTTTCTTTCTAGGCTGAATGTCCTCGGATTGCGCCAGATGCCCAGAAATTCTCAAAGAGGAGGCTTTGCCCGAGGCACATCGATAAGGATTGGCCCGGCCGCCGACCGGGCGCATTGAATTATATCATCAGGGATTCGGAATACATTCAATGCAGGTGGCGAATCATGCGAGTCACGCGAGAGCCTCCCTAATGCTCACGGTCATACGTTCAGCATATCTCTCCACCGACTTCATACAGAACACGGGCATGACCTTTTGGGAAAGCTTCTCAGCCGCACTATTCTGGATTGGCACTCCGTTAGTGCAAGCCCTTTTCGGCCGGTCTTGGAATCCATTATGGAGCAGCGCTTCAAGCCCGACGGATCTCGAGTCTGCATTCGGGCCTCAGTACCCCGACTGCCTTCAAAACATCATTATCAAATACCCTTTTCACGCGGTGGAGGCTGTGTTTGTCGACGATCCCCTGACAAGGTCAAAGGCAAGAGATGGCGGGTCCACCCGGTGAATTGCCCTCTGCCTGCCAACGTCAATTTCATAAGCTGCATATCTCCATTATGGCCCCATGCAACCCGCAAGTCTCGCTACTAACATCATTCATCATGATCGGTTTCCACATCTGTTAGATCTCGTAATTACCAGGAACAGCCGCACAAGTTCCAGGCTGATTGAGTACTCACGCGCCACGGAGGAAACGGACACATGCGCCTTGGCTCAACCTTAAACATCAGCCCGGAATCAATACCGACACAGAGATAATCGACAACCGGCAGACCCTTGACACCCGAGGGATCTCAATCACGATCAGTCTGCCGGGTCCCTCCGTTACGGTCCTCCCGATCGGGATCCAGGTCAGAAATCCTAACCCCCTTTAGAGTCCGATGCGACACGGTTTCACGGTCCACATCTGGTGCGCGGGGCGTCGCCGTCCGATTATTATGGTTTGCGTGGCTGACTTGCATCAGGGTTGGGGTTGTCACGATGCTGGTCAGCCGGGATGATGAGGGCTTTCGTGAGTTTCGCTTCGAAAGCGGGTTTTAACTTTGAAAAATATCTTGAAGGCACTTACCCAAATAGACGTAAATCTACGAATCGTACAACGACCGAGCACATGTGAGAGGCGATATTTTCATATCAGATTTGTGCTTGATTTGGTCGTTAACGAAGTCGCAACTTCGGTCCTACTTTGTTACACGCGAGGTATAAATCGGGGCTCATAATATGAGCGTTTAGGTTCGAGGACATATCCATATCCCCCCACCCACAAACATCCGCCCCCATGCTCCTCCAGTCGTCTTTGTCCCACTCTCAACCAATCCCCATGCCCCCTCTCAACACATCTGAGGCAGTACTACTCTCTACCGCGGACATGGCATGGGATAGTCAACGCTCTTACTCCCGAGACGCGATGGACGTTGTCTCCTGGAACTACTATACTCTCCCCTCCCCTCCCGCATCCGTCAGCTCAAACACAGAAGACTCGCCACTTGACACAGAGATGATCAGATCCGGCTTTTCACCCGAGCCACAGCTAGAGAGCGATCAACCATGTCTACCGACGAATCAAGTGTTCGACCTGGACGTCATGGAGGCTCCCTCGTCTTCATCTTCTGTTTCCCCCTCGCCTTCGGTCCCACGTCAATTGAACCTTTCCTCGGAGAATGCCTCTCCGCTCAAGAAGTCTTTCTCCACGATCGGAGTGAGGAAGGGGCGCGGGAGTGGCGAGAGGATCACTACCAAGGACTTCGTTCCCCCTGACGTTACTGGCTTAAGTAAGCGCGAGGCACGTCTACTGAAGAACCGGGCCGCCGCCTTCCTTAGTCGGCAGCGAAAGAGAGAGGAGTTTGAGGCCATGGAAATGTGATTTCTTCGTTTCATGTTATCTACTTCCATCCACTGACGGTATTCCCCTAAGCCGCGTCAAGGAACTGGAAGAAGAGAACTCGCGACTTCACGCCCTGGCAGAAAATGGAAGGAAATACGATGACCTTCTTTCAAACCTGGAGCAACTTCGGTTGCGCTTGTCGGCAGCCGAGAAGCGCGAACGAGAACTCACCGTGGAGCTCGCAAATCGGACCGCGGCGAACCTAGCAGTCAAGACGGAGTCACACGACATCAGTTTACCTCCCGCGTCGTACCCGTCATACGGAGCGATGGGTCAAGGCTCCATAATGACGATCGTGGTGAGAAAAGTTACTTTGACATGCAACGGGGAGCTGACTTGGCACCTCAGAGAGAATCGCTCCTATCGTCGCTTCCATCGCTTCTCTCCTTGCCACCCCAGACCTCACTGCCCATCACGTTCTCCATCCCATTAACGGGATCTAGCCCCACGAGGCCCTCGTCTGCCTCATTTAACCACCAATCTACCCCTTGCGATATCAAGGATCACGGTCGAGCGCGATTTGGTCACGGAAATGTCGGATTCCATCCCAACTCCGCTGATGTCGAGACTTCGAGGAAAATAGGGATTGGTGGCGAACTCCCCGAAGCACACCAATTCGATATGGATGGCCATCATTGCCTCGGAGGTTTTGCAATTTCCTTTGATACATCGATGAGCGAAGACGGTCGAGGTTCTGTGCATGTTCACATCTCTGAGAGGGTCCCCAAGTCTGGGATCCATGGGGGCAAACAGAGGGCCTCATCGCTTGCTTCTTGGCCTGGCGGAGACGGATCCTTTGGCACAACATGCTACGCTTCCCCTCCACTGTCGGCACCGATCAGCATCCCCTCGCCTACCACCCTCGACCATCTCGGACTTTTTGCGGGCACAGGAAGTGCACATCCCAGGATGGGCTTCGATGCTCAGCTGATGTCGACTGGATATGCGCCATTTGGGCAGCATGAACCGGAACAAGCGTTCGAGTACTATCCAAGCTTAATGCTCGAATAGATCTTCTGCAGGGTTATTGGGAATTACGGGCAACATCAATTCTCCTTTCGTCTTGTCAAGTCCTGCATTGGCTTCTATAGTTTTTTATTATGAGTATGCCTCCAGTCGTTGTATGACTTATACCCACCTACAGTGTCTTGTTTGTTGTTCAGATTTTCTTATCTAACGCATCTTACCGCAACGGCGTTTTCTTAAAATAAGCTTTCCGGTAAAGCACGCGAAGTCTGTCCTGCATCTAGTGTAGCATATATGATAGTCGCTGTATACTACCATCGGTCGCGTTTAAGCGCTTTTTTCATAATAAACTCTAGACTTTGTTCTCTCCGGAGGGGGTGCTGGGTAGCCTGCTTTGGAATGCGTGGGTATAAATAACTTGATATATCCATCACCCGATACTCGGGAGGGGGCCGAGCAGTATTGGTCATACCTTGGTCATACCAACTGACCGGTCCTTGAAATCGTACCACCATGGACACCTTCGTTCCCGTCCGCAGGACCAACGTGTTCACCGACCCGCCCAACTATACCTTTACATCCCATCGTCTTCGCAAAACGCTTCGAGATGCGTCCAAGCAACCCATCGTCCTCGTCGCATGTGGGTCCTTCAGTCCGGTCACCTACCTCCACCTCCGAATGTTCGAAATGGCCAAGGACTATGTCCGGCAGAACACCAACTTCGAGATCGTGGGCGGCTATCTGAGTCCTGTGAGCGACAAATACAACAAGCCTGGTCTGCTCAGCGCACATCATAGGTGAGAGAGATTCGAAAGTTCCTTATCTCCTTCATCTTGAGCCCCACTCTTCACTGTCTGGAAACACCGCGCATGATATGATGGGCCTGTGCTTTTGTGCTGCACCTTGGGCCATCGGAGTACTAAAGCAGTCACTCGAGTGGCTGCCTCGTGTCAACACGGAGATTTGTGCCAAAAATTAGATGCTCCGTGTGTGCATTTGCACTTTTGGCCATTTATAAACGAGGCGCATGTTGAGAATGTGATCCTCTCGGCGGAGAGGTTACCTCACATGACCCTCACTTTTATTTCGGATCGTATCTTCTAATACGCTGGACGATCATCGCACCAGATGTCAAGACTTGAACCTTCTATCTTTGTTTCGTTGCTGTGCTGATAAGCGCGATGGGCTTGCCTCAGGCCTTGCCCATCTCGACCTATCAGGTTCCGGGTGACTCGGAAAGATCTTTCGTCATTTCTATTCTCCTCTATGTGTCACTTCCTAGATAGAAGCTGACCCCGTGCCCTTAATTTACAGAGTCAATATGTGCGCCCTTGCGGCGGAGGAGACATCGTCTTGGCTGATGATCGATCCGTGGGAGGCTTTCCAGAACTATCAACGCACGGCCGTTGTGCTAGACCATTTCGATTATGAAATCAATACGATCGTGGGCGGGGTGCAAACGCAGGACGGGGAGCACCGGGATGTCAGGGTCATGCTCCTCGCAGGGTCAGACTTAATAAGCACCATGTCCGAACCTGGTGTTTGGGCGGTTGAGGACGTAAGTACATCCCACTGCGCTGCATCCATTTGATATCTCATCCCGGATTCTCACGTAAACTTGTCCTATAGTTAGACCACATACTCGGCCAATACGGCACGTTCATCATCGAACGAGCGGGTTCTAGTATGGACCAAGCTACAGATAACTTGGCACGTTGGCGGAACAACATTTATCTTATCCCTCAGCTCATCCAAAACGACGTTTCATCGACAAAAGTCCGCCTGTTCCTTCGCCGGGGGCTTTCTGTGCGATACCTGCTTCCGGCCGCCGTCGTTGACTACATAGAGGAGAACAACCTATACCTGGACGATGGGTCCAGCACGGAGAAAGAAAAAGGAAAAGAAAGAGACATTGGTTCGGGAAAGCGGGAGGGTGATCTAGCCAAGGCACTCTTGCAGTCATAGGCCTCGGGGCAGCGTTGCTCCCGAGGACGGACTCGCTAGAAGTTGACATAGCATCCCGGTCGCTGTATGTACGTGTACATAGATATCGCCGTGTAGAAATGTATATCATCACCTGTTTGCAATCTTCAAGCTGCGAAGTCGGACAGCTTTCGGGTTCGTCCGAGTCACGAATTTCGGGGACAGAGAAGAAGCGCTCGACAAATTCTCGTAGCTTCTTCCATCAAGATCGCTGATTGATACCACGATGACCGCGACTCGAAAGGTGCTCATGCTACACGGGCACGTATCATTCTCATGCAGATCATGGCCCGGCGCGCTGACGAGACGAAGCAGGTTCTCGCAGAATGCGAGCATATTCAGTAAGCGGGTGCGCCGTGCCTGAGGGCCTATTGCATATCCCAAGTACCGACGCTATGATACATACAGCTTGGCGCGCTACGCAAGTCGATGGGCAAGGACATTGAAATGGGTACGTCGCGTCGCGTCTGTCCTGTCGCCCAGAGTGTGTTCGGGTCGCAGTTCTCACGCATGCCGCAGTCTTTGTCGACGCCCCACTAATACTACAGCCGGTGGACCTAAACATTTTGACCGAACTCGGCGAAGTCAACACCGAAACGGACGATCCAACGCTGATTCCTCGAGGATGGTACAAAGCGAATCCGGATCGTGATCGCAGCGTTTACAAGGGGCTGGAGGAAGCTTTACAGGCGCTTAAAGACGTCCTGTTGCGGGACCGCTATGTGGTGAGTTTAGACCTATGCGTGCCTGTTCATATGCTGACGTCTCTATTCCTCTAGGGTGTTTTTGGTTTCAGGTGCGTGATAGGCAAATCCAGGCGGGTTCACCTTGACCTTATCCTTGATTCAGTCAAGGCGCAGCAATGGCAGCTCTCCTCAGTGCATTGGTGCGTGAACTGAGGGTGGCCACCCATAGAGTTGACTAATGCCCCAAGTTCTGCAGTTGGAGAAACCACACGCGTATCCCCCTTTCCTGGTGGATGGCGAGCCACCTCATCCCCCGTTGTACGTCATATTACTCCTCACTAACATCGTTGATGAACCCCCAAAATTTGATGAACCCCAGCCAATTCTGTGTCTCTGTATCGGGGTTCAAAGTGAATTCTCCACTAGCAAGCGAGATATTCGGCGAATCATACGCAACACCGACATTGCATGTGTTTGGAAAGACAGACGTAGTCGTGATCGAGGAGCGCTCAAGGGCCCTCCTAAATCTGTCCGCCAATGCAAGACTGGAAGAACACGAAGGAGGTTGGTGCAATCTTTTTTTGTTTAATTACCCCTTATGTGTCTATAGGTCATTTCGTTCCGTCGAAGGCGAACTGGAGGAGCTTTTTTAGAGACTACCTCCGCAATCCGTCTGGAGACATACCATCCCCCACTTCAGGGGCTATATCGCAGACCAACTCAGGGACTGCCACCCCGGTCACTCCCGTGCCTAATTGAATCCCTATTTCGGCCCCGAGGCACGGCTTCGTCAGCATAGATAGCTATTATAACTCATAGAACGATACTACAACGGCGGAACTGAGAGCTTCTCCAGTGATCCTCTCGATCTTTCACTTGGTTGCATCCCGGGACACTTCACAGTCGAACATATTTATGTTATGCGTATTCATTTCAACTTTGAGCGACTGCTTGCCCGATCGTTTCGGATTCCCTGAACTCACCATTCTCTTGTTAGGTCACATCGGCTTATCGTAAAGACCTGACCGGTTCGTTCCTTTCATACTGACCCTCGATGTCTTCAATGAAACGAGTCCTCCTGAGACCCTGTCGTCAACTGGATGCAATATCTCGTTAGATTCCAAGTTTGGATCTGGTTCTCTTCCGAGCAGCTTGGGGCTCAGAACCATGTACTCATTTGGATTCGACATGCGCATGGTGTGATAGAACACGACCACGCCACTATAGTTATTAGTGACGATATCCCAGACTCCCACATCCAGCCAAGTCGACCGTTGAACCCGTATCGGTTATCGGTGATCAAGTCGGACTTGAAGTGGAGATGAAGAAGGCACTGTATTTGGTGAGCAGAGGTCGTAACACATCTCGGTGAAGTCACCCAGCGTTGATTGCTTGCGGAAAACGCATGCCTGTTCATAACGTATCTCCACAGCACGCCGGGGACCATGGGTCTCCCGTACTATCTTTGATCCCTTTTGATCCTAGACTTTTGTCGAGACCCCACTAGAAGAGCGATATAGTTTTTCCGGTCACTATTTCAGTCCTGATTGATGATTGATGCAGAACGCACCCCTGACATTAAAATGTCGTGTTTAATGGGCGCAATCTCGCCCGCTGTCAACGTGCGTCCGGATTTTCCTAGTCTCCGGGAGACGTTTTGATGCTCCCCACAATCTGAAACGCTGACCAGACAAGACAAGACGTTGTCGGGAGCTGTGGAGACGTTTTTTTCAGATCGCCCGCCCTCAGAGGCTTTTATGGGTTGCGTTCTGAACGCAAGGTATGTCCACATGCGACTTGCGACGCCCTTCGATCTCACAGTCCGCTATCTTCGTAACATTAGAGGCACACTTCTTGATGGATCTCGAACGAGATATACATGAGTCGCTTATCTTGCACCGCCCGCAAACGTTTGTATCGGATGGATTCAAGACATTTGCGGAGTTGATACCAGATGAAACCGCTATCACGACCGCGACTAACCTGGATTCGACAACCATTCTAGCACACATTGGCTCCGATGACCTCGCTACCATTCAAAGCTACATACCACATTTGTGAAAGTGTACTGCTAAATGACCACCAATCTAACGGATTTGGTGTTGGTCGAACGAAACCATTTCGAGCAAGATGGCAAGGTTATTCGAGGCGCAGCATGCCAATCACCATCAAGGTATGTAATTGGTCTACATAGCAATATTGCCCCTTGCGATCGGTGCTTGTACTGTCCCGACATGTTTCGTGTTTCAGGGGGATGTTCATTGACAAGCTGTACGGTACGGAACCGGCATCAAGACCCCGCCCATTAGCCCAATTGTCACTCCCTGTCGCTATTGCTGTTTCAGGCAGAAGAATGTCTGCGTTTGGGCCGTGTAACTTTTCGCTGCAAGCTCCGGAGCTGATCCAAGTGAAACTGGGGACCTTTTTCTTTTGAGGCGGGGGTGTGTGGATCCGAGCAGTGTCCCATTCGAGGAAGAGGCGCATAAGCCATGATCCGACCATGGTATGTGGCTTGGACACATGACCTCCTGTTCACGAGTTTGCGGCGGGCAGGTATCCGTTGTACGTACGTACTTTCTGAAGACGAACAGAGGGAGATGACCAAACGGCATAAAAGATGGTTGCCTGAGGCCGTAATTGATATTCTCGTGCGAGCAAAGTCGGAGCGAGGAGGCACCGATGGCCAACTTAAAACATAGAACCCCGGTACCGCTCAGGGTCCAGCGGGATGTGGGGCAAAACACAAAGGGTTTCACGGTAGCATGGACGAAAAAAGGCTATATGGTATGTAGTAGTACACCGTTCGCCGTCCTCCTAAATACGACTGAAATTATGTAAGGGCGTGGGTGTGCGTTCCATACGGACTTGGTTGAACTTTGTGATATCATGGTCATATTGCGATATGAACGTGCTCGATTTTAAGGTTGTTCTTTCCAACGGGGGAGCACGTCGCTCGTCCAGCAGCGGGTGCCTCGTGCATCCGAACCTTGTTCCGGTGCGGTCCGGAAGACGCTGGGTGTGACGTTTGTTCCGAGTCTTGGCTGCGCCGGCCACAAATGCAGACCCACGCTTTTGTGTGCTGGATAACTTGCCTGGTGCTTCGACGATGGTTTGGTCGAGTGTATGACAAGGTTCTTGGTCGGGTCATTGAAGTTGCCGAATCGAGGGGTTGAGTCTAAATCATAGCCGATACGACGTCCGACGCGGTTTCCATGGACAAAACGGACATTGACCATGTGCTAGTCGGTTTGTTACGGGCGTGAGCACGCTCTCCCGTGACATTCCCCACACGGTCTGTTATGTATGCCATGTGACGACTGCTGAGCTGGCTGGAACAGGGAATCCCACAAACTGCGGTCCGGCCATGAGCGAATCCTAACTCGGCCTTTCTCGGTGATCTCGAGCTTGTCGACAGCCATGTCCTCGTCCAACGGTTTGGTCTGCTTCACCAACTGTCTACTTCCCCGAGAGGACGGAAGTTTGGTGGAAAAGGACCTTTGGATCGACGAGCGCCGTGGGGTTATCTTGGACGGTCAGGTGCGTCGAAGCGCCCGAGATTGGAAACCTAGTTTCTGAGCCCAGCACAGAAAACGTTCTTTCTGCGACGTGAGAGACCGGACAAGATCATTGATCTAGGTGGGAACATCCTAAGGTGAGCGAAAAGACGCCCTGGAAATCGCTTCGGATCACTCATAGCAAAGCAGTCCAGGATATATTGACATTCAGATCAATGGTGGATTCGGTTTCGACTTTTCTGTCTATGAGGGCGACGATAAAACATACCGCGATGGCCTCAAGCTGGTCGCAGAGCGGATCACTGAGACGGGTGTCACGGCCCTCGTTCCGACGATCATCGTACGTGGCAGTCATACCGAGGTTGTCTTCTGGGAAACCCATCCCTTGTAGACGCAAGAAAAATCGCTCTACCCAAACCTCCTCCGTCTCCTGCGGCCATGGTCTCCGCCGGCTGCAGCGCATCTATTGGGCTGGCATGTCGAAGGCCCATTCCTACAGCTCGCAAAGCGCGGCGCACACGCTCCTCCCCTGATTGCTTCTGCCCCAGATGGATTCAATTCCTTCGAGTCCACCTATGGCCATGAGAGCCTGGTCGAGACCGAGGATTGGCTCATGGGAAGCGGCATCGACCAAGACACCGTCGGCGTCCGCATGATCACCGGTGCCCCCGAGGTTGAAGGAGTAATGGACGCCATTTCCAAAGCAAGCAAACGAGGCATCTGTTTCAACATCGGTCATAGGTAAGCCCCGCTATCCAAACGTACGAGGACTATGAGCGCTCAACGACCCACATAGCATGTGTTCGACGGATGTGGCGACCGCTGCAATCCGTAACGGCGCGCGGTGCATCACCCACTTGTTCAATGCGATGCCTCAGCTGCACCACCGAGATCCCTCGATCATCGGACTCCTGGGTGCCTCGCCGTATACCTCTTCTGGCCCTGCGTCCGACTTTGCTCCACTTCCGAGCTCTCCGGCCAAGTCGGAGTCTTCTTCAAGGTTCAGCCACAAGGCTCCATACGCATCGGAGGCCTTCGACGAGATCAAGACGCCCCCTGGGACTCCCAACAAGCGTCACATTAAACAACCATCCATCTCCTCCCTCGGACAGAGTCCCTTTGAGAGACCGTTCTACGAGATTATTGTGGACGGCATTCATTCCCACCCAAACTCCGTGAGGGTATGTATGATAACCTGGTCTCAGTATTCCCTCTTCATGTCACATTTCTTTCTAGCTGGCGTACTCTGCGCACCCCGATGGGTGTATCTTGATCACGGACGGTAATGTATATTTCATTTGACTGCCGAGGATGACGACTCAATCGTTTGGCCAGCCATGAGGATCTTGGATCCCCATCTCAAGGACGGTATCCACGAGTGGCGCGACGGCCGCCGCTTGTTCAAGGATGGCGACAAGCTCTATGTAGAAGGCACCACGACGCTCGCCGGCAGGTTTGTTTCTTCCGCTCGAGTCACATCGCTTACGCATTAATGATCCTTTCCTCTTAGCGTTGTCACCCTGGATAAGTGCGTCCGCAACTTTGTGCAGTTCACGGGTTGCTCGCTCAGCGAAGCGATCAAGTGTGCGACCTTTAACCCGGCGAGGTCAGTCTTGCCACACGTATGTGGTATGCGAACCATTCCTCACTCCTTTCTAGATGCCTAGGGATCGAGGACAAGAAGGGTTCTCTCAGGGCCGGCGCAGACGCCGACTTGGTCGTTCTCGACCGCCACGGCAACGTGCTTAGCACGTGGGTTAAAGGCAAGAAGGTTTGGGAGAAGAATTAAGATGAATCTGTGTTTCATGGGTGTTTGGATCGACGTATTGCAGGACAAGGTTAGATCGTCTTTTGCAAATTCGCAAAGGGTGAGCGTAGTTGCGTTATACGCACGTTATGGTTTATATTTTAGAGGCATTGGGGTCAAAGCAGAACCATTCAACTTGTTAGAGAGTCACGATTGTATGTTGGGGACTGTAGCTAGACGAGAACAAGGTTTGTTACTTTAGTGGCCTATAAACTCATGTTCTTTTGGGTTCGGTGTAGTCTGGTATTCGAGGCAAATTTCAGTAAGTTGTTGGCATATACGAAAAACCAATCCGAGTACGTTTGACTTTTCTTCATCTCCATTCTCCACTTAAGATTTAATAATCCGTTCGATGACATTCAGCGCAGCTAACACCAAGCCATCGTTGAAACGTGGCCCAACGACCTGCAAGCTAACCGGCGCGTCTGTATAAAGACCCGGCTCGTCTAAGACTCGATCAGACTCAATGCGCTGCCAGTTTAACGTTGCGAGGACGCACACTGCACGAAATTATACGAATCTTCTGGGCCCATCGAGCTAAAGTTGGGATCAATGGCATCGAGGGCTGGATCGACGACGAGCCCAGTCGGGAAGACAGCGCCGGGCCAGTCAAGTATGTTCCATATCGCGGTATATCTGGGGTGATCGTCAGTCAGATTTGACGATCCAGCGCGTCGGGTCCCGTCTGTGATGTCGCTTACCCCCAGTACCTCGCGGTGTCGTGGCGAGCCGCGACGCCAGTGTACGCAGGACACAGCAAGACGTCGACCTTTTGTTCCATCCATTGCTGGAGATATTCCTCACCAAAGTTGTCACGTTTGTCGTGCAACTACACTCGGCTGGTGAGCGCGATGAGGGTTTCTGGACGAGTGTGAGCATACCTCCCAAGCCTGACTTGCACTGAGGTTCCTTGTGTGGGGTGGACTGATCACCCATTCGGTCAGAGGCAGCATGTCTTCTCCTCCGTCCTTGAGGCATTGACGGACTCTCTCCCCACCGTCATCAAAGTAGAGCGTACGCTGACGATGCTCGTATGTGAATCTTGACAGAAAGTCTATATGAATCGGCGTACTGCGATATTATATCCTTCTTTATGCTTGTAGGGAACGTATCCCACGACCTCCACATCTTCCGATGCGTCTAGTTTCTGTTTCGCCACCTTCAAAGCTCGCAATATCGGAGGATGAGGTAACACTGCCCCGTCATGGAACATGACTCCAACGCGTAGTTTTCTCTGACTAACGTCGGGGAGCTGAAGAATAATCGGGACGAGGCTCGGATCTCTCTGCCACGGTTTCTTGCTCTCCACAGCTTTGATTATCATTTCCATATCTCTTGCTGACCTACACATAGGCCCGCCGGAGGCATGTACCCCATCATTCCCGTCTTGACTGCAAAGGATGCACCAATGGAGAACATGACTCATGAAAACGGTATTTTACTTACTAGTAAATGATAGAACTAAGCGAGAATACAGAACCGGACGTCGGACGGATGCCGTAGAGACCGGTGGAAGCGCAAGGGCCACGGATAGAGCCGCCGATATCACTGTCTACGAGGTGAGAATGAGTGGCCGGATGAGTCCAGTTTACCCACTTGCCTTCCCATGCCCATACAGGACCCTTTCAGTGCCAACAGTGCAGACTCCCCACCCGAGGAACCGCCAGGGGACAAATTCAAGTTGTACGGATTGAGCTAAAAACATGTTACTCGATATATTCCGGCGCCGGATGCAACTTACTGTACGACCATAGAAGGACTGATTCTCCAGGTGCATGATCGCCTGCGGTTGGTTGGTCTTTACATAGAAAACTACCACAAGCTGTTAGTAATAATGCAGGAGCCTCAGGAGATTCGAAATCTCACCAGCCCCAAGGTCTCGAAGAATGCTCGTGAGGTGGCTGTCTTCGGTTGATACCTCAAGATTGGATAAAAATCCTCCCGAACCCCACCGGCCTTTTAAGCGATAGTGGTCCTGAATGTGAATAAGTACTCACCATAAACGTAGTACTATATCAGACACGCACCTTGATAGAGATCGGCAATCCGTGCAAAGGGCCAACCGGCTCACCATGCGTCTCAAGGTGGTCGTCGAGCTCCTTGGCTCGCTGGATACCCTCATCGATGAAGAAATCCGTCAAACAAGCGGTTAGTTGGTGTGCAATAGCAGCACGCTTCCCAAATGCAGTCACCACCTCGACGGCAGAAAGCTCTTTCAACTTTATCTTTTCTAAAACTCCTGTGGCATCGAGGTTCGTGATAGTAATCTCCTTTTGCGAAAGGATTCCGCAAGTCTCGGGGATCGAAGTGACATTGAGCGGTGGGTTCTCGAGGAGTGATTCGTCCAAGCGGTATGTGGGTGGGATCTGGTTTTGCAGGCGCGACAACTGGGCAGACACCAGTCGTGTGAAATGCGCATTGCCTGTGGAACCCTGTGTCCTGGAAGCGATCGACATGAAGAGGAGCGATGTGACAAGGAATCACGATATGACAGCTGCTCTACCCCTCTCAAATAGGAGTCTTTCGTATCGAATAGTTTTTTTGTGCAATTCTGTAGGATCTGTGTGAAGGGAGTGATGGTACAAGGAATAAGATCGCTTGGCAGATGTTATGGGACGCGAAGAATCTACCTTTATATAAATGCATAAGAATATCGTAGAACTTTCCACGAAACTGGTCATGAGAGTCGCTCCTCAAGAAGCCGCGCAGGAAATCCCCGTGGACAAAGATAAGAACGAAGCACTAGCTCCGGATGGGAGCGGAGAAACGTTGTTGATAGGAATTGCGCCCAACGCGTGTGCGCCAAGGAATATACGGGAGGCAAAGCCTGAGTCAGATGTTCTTTTTCTTAACTTTGACTCCAGTTTCGCAAGCACGGCTCAACAATCTGTACCATTACTGATTACAGATCCTGTGAATGGACATCTTCCAAATGGGCTACTTACTATTTAAAAAACCGGAGAGCCCATTGCATTTGAAAGGGTCGCTGCCACATATAATGACCCTGAACCCGTGAACATCTTGTTGTCATACCCGTGTCCCATGCTGTTTTCTTTTGGCAGTGATCACGATCGCAATGTGGGTTGGTCGAAAAGCTCCTGACACTGTTCAGAAGAGTGGACACAAAAGATGCAGATCAAGACATGTTAGCTCCCTGGAAGAGTGAAGGGCGTCCGGTACGGTTTGTGAGCAACAAGGAAAGAACTGGTCAAGGTCGATACACTAGTTATTCAATCCTGAATGAGTGTGTTGTTGGCAAGTTGGCGAGGATGTCAAGTCATTACGTAACGAAGGCTTTGCCAAACAGTAATCAACAAAACCGGAGGAAGATTTCAAGTTTTGGTCCGTCGACAAGCATCGCGAGGATGACCTCTCTACCCCTGGTCGCTCCGCTCTTCCCAGCGGGGAAAGAGCCCCTTCCTCCCGGCCTCACCGAGGAAGACCGCGCACAATTCTTGCAAGCAAAAAAATACCAGGCATGGATGGCCGCTGGCATGGAATCGTGTGCAGCCAAGACAGTCATCGCCGGCATCGGTGGTGAGTGCACGCGCCGTCTCGCGCTCGTGACGATGGTGTACACGACATTAGGTTCACTATCCTCCTTTGCTTTATAGGTCTCGGCATTGGTGCCTTCTTTTCCCTCATGTCAGCGTCCTTCGCATATGAGGATCCGTATTTACGCGCACAGTCGCAGGCAGGGATGAGCAATACCCAAAAGGCGCGCGAGATCTTCAAGGACATGGGCAAGGGGATGTGGAGGAGTGGTAAAGGATTTGGTAAAGTCGGAGCTCTCTTTGCGGGTATCGAATGTGTCATTGAAGGGGCAAGTCGTTCACAACATCCTCTTCTGGGTGCTAACTGTCATCTTTAGTATCGAGCAAAGAATGACATGGTAAATCCAGTGGCCGCCGGTTTCGTAGCAGGCGGAATTCTTGCACGACATTCGGGACCCAAGGCCGTCTTGGGAGGTGGCCTGGCATTTGCAGCGTTTTCTGCTGCAATAGATTTGTTCCTCCGTCGAGAACCTGCAGAGTAAGCACGACGATGCCTCATTGCTGAAAGCGTCTTATAAACTTTTTTAGTGACGACTAACTCCACACATTAGCGGACGTAATGTAACTTATTTGCAGCTGTCGGACCCGCAACACACCTAGAGCACTGTATTTACACCATTTATACCGCGTATTTCTATCTTAATGTGATCTATGACATTCCAGCTCGGGTTAACGTTTGCCAATACCATCTAGCGATGCAGCTGGATCTTCTTTCTCGACCGAGTCTTTACCGTGCGCCAGCGTGGAGAGGATGTGTCGATCAATTCAACCGGGTGAGTCACCAAGGTGCTTCACCGCCGCTATTGCATCAACAATGGCCTGGGGGAAGGCACGTAAACGACGCACTGATGAGTCGTTAGGCATAGTGCGGTATATACAGTCTGTCATCCAAAGCCTGGGCCCACATCCCCGTCTTCCCTTACGCTGTTCCCTCGTTCTCACCCCAAACCTTTGCAAAGACCATCGCAGCCCAGCATCCCTGCTAAATATCCCAGACAGGCCGAGTGCCCTGCATGACTCGGCCTTTGTAGCGAGGTTCCCGCATGCCGATCACGAACGGAGATGCAAAACTGAATAGTGGTGCGCATTGCGAGATGGCAATGAGCATTCACCCAGGTCCGTCCAGGGTGTTTTATCAAGGTAGTTACACAAGCACAGCGTCGAGGACTTACATGCTATTGAAGCTCGCTTCAGAGATGGAGGAAGGACGAACTGTGGCCAATCTGCCGTGCAGATCTAGACCGTGCTTCACAATTGTCCGCCACAACGTCCCGATCACCCCATTGAACCCCACAAACTGCATCCCGGCGCCTCGTCCGGCGTAGACGCGTCCCCCACTCTCGTGTGGCACGCAGACAGGACCCGGAACATGTGTACCGTTCCTGGATGATACGCATCAGCGTGAGCGGGCCGTCTCGCATTGCAAACCACGAGTCGAATGGCTTGTCGGCGTCCTGTGCACCGTGGCAGGCAAGGTGGACCCAGGGGTGGTCTCGGAATGCTTGGATGGCGCCTTCGATGGTGGCCGCGTCGCCAGTGACGGCCTCGAACGTCACGCCTGAGGGCATGTTGGTCTCGTTTTGAATCCACCTACTACTATGGCAGCAGATGCTGGCTGAGACAGTCCAATTATAAAGGTAAGATGTTGGACCTGTTCAAGAGCTTTCCACAAACTTGCTAAAGGTTGCTGTATTGACACTATGTTCAAATCAAGAATGCCCATTAGAAGCCCATGTCAAGTTTAAACTGTGTTTATCATTCTAGGCTCAGGAATTTGTGAACGGGCACAACCTAAATATAAGGAGTAGATACTCTAGTCAAATGGGTATGAGACTAAAGGACTGTGTACCTAGATATAAGGAGTGAGTACAATCCACATATCAGTACAGTAAAGAAGCGAAGTGTAACTAGTGCTTACCTCCAGTTGAGTGAGTATGAGATTGAAGGAAGACGCAAGAGGACGTGCGTCACAGAGCTAAGCATGTAGGTGTCCGTAAAAGGAAATGTAGGAAGTATAAAGTAACGAAAGTTAAAAAAGGGGTATCTACGGGCTGTTTTCCAATAGGAACACTCTGCTCCATCTAAGGTAGTGACAACCACAACGCGAGAAGGTTGGGAAAGTTGGGTGTTCCCAGACCAGTGACTGGGTCCCATCCCTCAGTCGCATTGTAACCCGTCGTACCGCAACCAGGATTACTGCCTTGAGTAATGTCGTTGAATGCGCCACAAAACTCGGGAGAGTAGATCTACAGAGGAGATAAAGTAAGAAACCCCGTCCATCGTACTTGGTCACTGGGAAGCTCACAGTCGGGTTTATGAAACCGATGGGACCCTTGCCGATAGCAAGTCGAGCATCGTTGATCATCGTGAAGATCGCGCCAGTGACTGGAGCGGAGCACGACGTCCCGTAGACGCGCTGGAATTTACCATCGACCTGTGCCATATCGAACAGAGGAATGTGAACACCATGGTACAAGAACCAGTCTATGACATACAGCAACAAGGTAATTTGCCCCATTGGCCGAGATATCGGGGATTGCGCGGGACTATATTGCTTCGTTAGCATTCAACACTATGGGCACCGGAAACCATCAAACCACACCGTTCCGGTCGAATTCCAGATCGTAGGGGGATAATCTGGGCGGTGGTCCGTCAAATAACGGTGAACGGCCTCCTCCTGGTACTCGGGGAGCCCGAAATAATTGCTGAATCCACCGCCAGAGTATATAACCTTCATGCATGCTATCTCGGGATCGAATACGGTTGCGTTGGGCTTCACCATCGTAGCGCCGACGGATGTGACAAATGGACAAGTTCCAGGGAAGCTGGGGTTGAAGATATTTCCATCGGCACTTGATAAACCTAACGACCCTAAATCAGAGAGCTGTTCGGTACGAAAGCAAGTAGACAGCCCTTACCGCTGGAATTTAGACAGAGGTTCTCGTTTCCCGCCACACCATTATCTCCGGAGCTGTATAGAATTGTGATACCCATCATCCCAAGCTTCGCGTACTCGGCGCACTGCCGCTCGGCATAGAATGGCGTGAGATCCGCCTCATTATACCCGTATGATGTCGAGATCACATACGTTGGTTTCACGGTTCCACACGCCTCAGAACCTTTCCGTTTGTAAGACCAAACTGAACAGCTTAGACGTTGACCACC
>JBBPMO010000246.1:19408-34255 GCA_038090315.1 Xanthoconium stramineum | reverse complement strand
GCGTCACGAGTCAATGTCTCGGTCTACGCCAGAGACGGGCGGGACGCACCGTATTCCATGAGGCCGATCAACGCCGCTGCAAACTCGTTCCGGAACGACTCAAAGGGCGGGTACGTCCATGCCGCCAAGAAGGCCTGGGACACGCCGTCCCACAGGGCAAGGCAGATGTTGCAGATCAAGGTCCACAGCGCGAGGATGAACTCCAGGAGCTTGTCCCCTACAGCTGGGAAGTCGATGTCTTCGATAGGTTTGGGAGGCATGTGCGAGTCACTTTGGTGCGCAGGTGACACGAGGAAGGAAGGCTGGAGCGGGCTCTTATAGGGAAGCGTCGTCGCTGCGGTGGCACAGCATCGGTTATCGTAAACTCATTCAGTCGGACCATCTCAAAGACATCATTCCTCGGGTGTGTGAATCGATAGCTACGCTAGCAACTGTGCGGTGGATAACGATGACGTTGCCGGCAGTCCACAGTCAGCCTAACTCATGTCGCAAAAAGAACCCTCTTTTTTTGAGCGAGAGCGCGATCGGCTCTCTGCAGAGATCACCGCAGTAAGACCCACTCGTCATCCCCATCCATGAAAGAAAAACCCCCCAACACGTCGTCTAGGGCTTCGAAGAACTACTCTCCTCGAGCAACGTCCTGAACCGCAAACTAGAGGAAGTCCTCGGGATGACGAGAGAATACGAGACCATCGCTTCCCTCTGGCAAAGCTTCCACGAATTGATGCGCGGTCAAAGTCAACCACCAGACGATCCTAGAACCGTGCCCGGAACCGGCGCCCACGTCGTCTCCACCAATTCAAAACGCCAATAATGAGGCTCGTTTCGCAAGGACTAGTACTAATTGAGACAGAGGGCGAGTTATACATGATCATCGTCTGCACGATATCGTTTGCGAAACTATCCAAGTACAAGCAGTAGAAGAGAACAGCGCGTGTGTATGTATTAATTGCAGCAAAACAAGAGAGGAGATAAAATGCCGTTTAACAAACAAGTCCGTTATACATCTGCCCAAGCAGCCACCTGGACGAATGTCATCAACCTCGAGATACGCTGTGGTATGATCAACCATGTAACTTACCCAAGAGAACCCGGCGAACTCTTGCTGATCGCGAGATGACAGCTGACCATGCACTGGGGTCAAGGTCGGCTGTTCACGAGTGAACTCCTCGTCGAAGTTGCTCGTATCAGCACTGCCATTCTGTGCGCTGTTAAGCATCGAGATCTGAGTTGCAGAATGCGCGAAATCTTACAATGGTCGGGAAGTAGGGTGGAGGAATGCGCTTGTTGAGCACGTCGTCAAAGTTGACGTCTTTGAAGAACGGGTGCCTCTTGATCTCCTCGGCGTCTGCCTTGCTAGAACCGAGTCGACGAGTAGGGTCCCTTGTCAACAACTGTGGGCACCTCAGCGTCGAAAAGCGCGGGTCAGAGTCGTGTGAATACTACCTTCTGCAAGATCGAAACGGCGTCCCTCGGCATGGTGATCGGGTATAATGGCTCATCTTCTAAAATGGCATCGAATATTTCATCCTCGTCATCACCACGGAAAGGCGACTGTCCGAGTAACATTTCGTATGTCAGTACGCCAAAGGCCCACCAATCAACAGCGCGCCCATAGCGTTGTTCAAGAAGAATCTGATCATGTAGAATGTCAACTCGATGACCGTCTGGCGAACTTTGAATGCACGAACCTCCGGAGCCATGAATTCTGGTGTACCGCAAAAGGTGCTTGTGGTATTGCCATGCCACATATCCTCTTTGCAAAGCCCATAATCTGCAACCTTGACGTGACCGTCGAGCGTCAACAAAATGTTGTCGAGTTTCAGATCCCTGTCCGAGTCAAGCTTGGTATGAATACAGAACAATGCAATGTTAACTTACCGATAGATGATCCCATTGGCGTGGAAGTATTCCAAAGCTAGAAGAACCTCGGACGCATAGAACTTTGCTTGGCGGAGGGAGAACTGTTTGCGCTGAATATGCAACATGAGGTCTCCCCCGCTCACATACTCCATCACAAAGTAGACGCGAGTCTCGGTCTGGAAACAGGAGTGAAGGCCAAGTAAGAATGGATGGCGTTCACGAGCAGCAGCCAGAAAAACGCGCTTCTCCGAGCGAGTACTAAGTGACAGTGAGCCAGCCGTCCTGGCCATACCGCAGCACGGGTACCGTACCTTTCTACCTCGTCATTGTCGATGATGAACTCTTTCTTCAAGACTTTGATCGCGTACAACGCATTGGTTTTCTTTTCCTCCGCGAGCATGACCTTGCCGAAGTTTCCCTTTCCAAGAACAGCTAGGAAGTTGAAGTCATCAAGACCAACTTTGCGCTTGCGAGAAGGGGCACGCTGAGTGGGGGACATTTGGGGTGAAACAGCGACCTCAGCCTGCTGAGTCCGCTGTGTCACGTATTGTTGTTGTTGCAGGGGTG
Organism: Xanthoconium stramineum; assembly: GCA_038090315.1. NCBI lineage: Eukaryota > Fungi > Basidiomycota > Agaricomycetes > Boletales > Boletaceae > Xanthoconium > Xanthoconium stramineum. The sequence continues at coordinate 31,825 of JBBPMO010000246.1, read as the reverse complement.
GAGAAGGTAAACCCTGCTGGGGGTATGTAGGCTGTTTCCGACCACAGTTAGTTTCCGGGATACACCTTAGTCAGTGCAATTCACCTGAACCGGTGGGATACCGTAGTCTTCTTCATCGTATGCCGCAGGGGTTGAGGGAGCTGCCGGAGGGAGTAACGGCTCGTTCGGGTAAGCAGGGGGGACCGGGACTCTCGCTCCAGGAGGTGGCCGAGGTGGGATGCTCGACGAAGATTGCTGGTGATAACGAAGATCAACCCCATCTTGGGTAGGGGTGCGACGACCATAGGGGTCTGTGGGGGGTGCGGACGGTGGTATATCTACTGTTCCTGTAAGCTGTAACCGGTCGACGCCTTGAGTGATGGGCACGTCGGCTGGCGGAAGCGGCGTGACCTGTGTCTGAGGGGTTTGAATTTGCGCGGGCGGTTTCGCGGTAGTAGTTCTACCTCCGCGTGCCCGGTTGATATCGCGCCAATCACGAAGCAATTGATTGGCGGTCTCCATGGACATGCCACAGAAGTCGGGAACGAGGTGTGCACAGTTGGCATGGCAGGTGATATCACACTCGGTGCATCGGCGCGCATTCTTCCGACCTAGAGGAAGAATGTGACCACAATGGCAACACCAATTGGCGCCCAGGTTGGTGATCGGCTCGAAGCGGTGGGGAATCCGATGGTTGATCTTCTCTTCGTCGTCATCCTGAAACATGACATTAGACGACAGAAGAGAAAACAGTCACAAGGAAAACACACCCCGGTATTTGATTTGGAGATACACTTTGTGACCACCTTCTCGTAACATTTCTTGTGACATGTGTATCGACAATCTTCGCATTGATATCCCAGTGCGTTGAGAAGGAAATCGCCACAAAACGCGCAGAGCATGATCTGATAGAACTGACGCTGGACGAACTTGTGGCCATTCATTTCGTGAACTTCTTCCTTGCGCTTCCTGACAGCGCCCTGCCGACCGAGCCCTCCAGGAGCGTCCAAAGGACGCTTCCTCACGTTCTCCTTGACTGTGGCACAGTCAACAAGGTTACGCGGCGCAGACAGACAGGATACAAACCAAAGTTCAAATGTAAAGCCAGTGCGCCAGCAGGTTCGACAGCAAACCAACCATCAATACCTTCATTTTGACTCGCGAGGCCTCCCGGTCCACCGGGCTGACCCGTCGCTGCCGGACCAGGGCTGAACGGCGCATTTACGTCTCCGAAGGCACCAGGTTGCGTAGGCGGTCTTCCAACGGGGGAATCACCATCCATGGCACCGGCTGTTACCCATCCGGGCTGACCGCTGTCCATCATGACCTTTTGCCTTCTCAGCGCTTCGACAAGATCGCTGATTCTGATCCAAAGAAGGCCGATTGGAATGGGATGTTGTTCAGAAACTTGTTTGTCGTATACCGCGACTTCGACTTCATTTGCTTTGTCAATAGTGATCTCGAAATCTTCATTCCAACGGTCTGTGCGGGATGGATGGGAGCGAGCACGTTGAGTACCCTCGATCTTGAGGGAAACATAGGTTTCAACGACCTGTTTGGACGAGGAACGAGTTCGGCTGGAAGAGACGATAGGAGGATGGTCAAGTTCCCGGGCACCTTTTACGGTGACGAAAAGTTTTCCGGACAATGGCTTAACACGCATATTTTCCGTGCGTTCGACCTCGGTGCCTGTGGCGTGGTTTGGAGTTGATAAGGTAACGAGGGTGACTCAGAACTAAATCTCACCATCTTCCTCTACGTCGTCTAGAATGTGTAAATTCTTATATCGCTTGAGAGCAGATTGCAAGAGTTGAATCTTTTTCTCGCTCTCAACTCGTTTGCTCTCAGCGTCTGCGCGGGATTTCTTGTCCCCATCCGCCTGGTATAACTTGGCCATCTTATCGATGCCCTTCTTGTACTGCATCTCGACCTGGAGCTTGAACTCGAGCTGGTGCAGCATCCTGGATATCTTGGCGGTAGTATGAGCGGTATCGGCCTTGATGAGGTCAAGGTTCGAATATTGCTTGACCTGAGGGACGCCCTCCTCGCTTCCGAGGAGTGTCTGGGAGGTATCAGGGGACCCAGCCGTACGACCACCGGGACCAGATGCGTCGAGGTCGGAGGGAGGAACCTGGGGGAGGGAGCGGTCTCTATCGGCGCTACGATTGGACTTGGTAGCAGAGGAAGGAGACAAAGGGGAGGCACGATCTTGGAGTTTCTTGCGAGCCTGAAGCTCGCGCAAGGTGTCCTCAAAGTAGGACAGGGAGCGTTCTGCCTCACGAATCTTTGCATCGTTGCGTCTCAGGACGTCTGGATTTGACGTCGCCTGGCGCAGATGCCTAGACGCATCGAGAACTTTTCGTTCGGTTTCTATGCGTTTGAGGACATCCTGGATTTTCTGGTCGAGCTCGTCGAGCTTGCGAATTTGCTGATGATTAGGTTTTATTGTCGATGTGAGCGATAACGACGTACCATGACCGTTAGAAAGCAACTGGTGATGATGGAGCGTGCGCAGCGACTAGATGGGGTGGGCGGGACGAGGCTGTGATTCCGAGATAACAACCCATATTTCTTATTTTGTTTTGCCACTTGGCTATCTCGTAATCAGTCTATTCAAATATTTATCATTCCTTCCCCCTGTCAAGTGCATGCCCTCCTTCTCCTTCTCCTCCTCGATCCGCGCCGCGTCTCAGGATCACGTCTTGCGCCTCAAGATCACCCACGATCTCGTACACGGAACGCCTTCCGACACCGTGCACAGCGTCAAGGGACGTCTACCAAAGGAGCTCGACGTTCTCTGGATGTCCGACATCTCCATCGCGTTCTCTGGTTTGCTCGATGGTCAAGATGTGCCCGTCCATGACATCGCGCGCTCTGGACTTGTGCACCACCTCCAAATACAATTGAAATCGGCACGTTCGCAGCACCACTTTCCTTGATCCGCACGCTCATCTTTTTGAATTTAGAACGCGGATCGGCTCGGCCTCAACAACGTGTCGCGTCCATTTGTAGATGACGCAGTTTGCCGGCGTTGGTAACGATTCACTGCCATTTCTGCTGGTATCTGATCTTGTATCAGTGACGCTGACGCCCTCACGCGTGTTACCTGACGCGTCACGTCCCCATGCCAATCTCGTTTCGTTGCGCCTTGCCTATATCTGGAGGACCATCCCAAGGTTCTGTGACGTTGCCGAATCTGATCACATGGTAGAAGAAATCAATCCGTTTGCTCCAACTCTCTTTCTCCCCGCCGAAACGCTCCTCAATCGTGTGAATGAACAGTTTTTAATATACCATCTCACAAGGTCCGTTCCCACTTGATGAGCTCAGATCAATTCGCACTGGATCCATATAGCCGTTACCCTCTCATTTTTGGGCCTTGGTGTAAAGTAGGTTCATATATGCGTCACATGTCAGCACTCGCTCAACCCTTTGTCAGAGACTCGACCTAGAGATGCAGTATTTTTCCTCCATCGGTCGCTCTATCGTGGAAATAATGACCCGATCCGAAAACCGCAAGTTTCTGTCGAAATGCAGGCGTCTCCTAAAGGTATCATCAATGCCCATGTTTCACAATTGATTCTGATTATGTTGTAGATCGCCCGTAGGCAGCATGAATTTGTCCTGCAGGCGGCTAATGCCGCGCTGTCCTCGTACACCGATGATGTCGCTCCAGAGACCTCGGAGGATGAAACAGATGAACGTGCTGCAACGCCTGTTCTCACGGACGAACAGGTTCTGTGCCAATGTCTGGAGCAACTGTTCCGGACGGGAGTTCCGCAACGTCGTTTCAAGGTCGGTCGTATCGTTACCTAACCGAGGGCATGTGTCGTACCGGTGTTTATAGCCCGCAGCAAGAATTGTGCCGTCATTACCACAAGACGACGACGACAATATGCTACGGTGTATACCCGACGTGCGGGTCGATGACGAAGGCTCCTGGGTCGAGCTCCCCGACGTCGCGACGACACCTTGTGTCGATGCCTACCAAACGTTGGAAGACATGGACGTATTCGCTGAAGAATGGCCCGAGAATGATATGTGGCGTTTAGATGACGCGGACGTGGGTTTGGATAGCCAAGGGTTCGATGACCAATCGGACGAATCTCTTATCGGTGGCTCGATCTCATTAGCAAGCATCACCATGCATTCCCCACAAGCTGGGGTTGTCGCTCTTTATCACCACCAGTACGTTGACAATGACGGACTAGACCCGGCCGGTAGCGGATTGTGTTACACGGTTTCTCAGTTAGGCGACGGAACCTCGGCGGTGTTGGCAAGTTCACCGTCACATGAACTGCATGACCCTTATTATTCGGAAAGGGGTGAACAGGTGATGGGGAACGTGGGGACGAGCGGAGAGGGTTTTGATCGGACTCTGTGGGATGGATACGATTCGGATACGATATTGTTTGCGCTGGACGACGTCGCGGATGAGGAAGAAGAGGAGCTCCTAGTCTAGATTTGAAACACGAGGACGGATCCCTTCCGAGTTCCGAAACATGAGGAAATGGAATTCAAACTCCGACTAGATTACTGTCGACATTGAAAAGCATCAAACTAATTCCAAGGCTTGCTCGCTCCTCGTCTGTGGACGTCGACCATCCCCCTTCCCATCGCTATGCTTCCCTTTAAACGCAACAAGATCGACATCAGCGTGCGTAGATCGCCGCACCGATGGGCGAGATGCTCACTCCGAACAACCAGAAACTGACAGAAGAGGAGCAGAAGCTCTTCCGACTGTACGGCAAACTACCCACCCACAAGAACATCCTCACGAAGATGCAAAAGGTCCGTCCTCGCCCCCTTCTTGCACAGTCCGTCATCGTCCGTTGAGAGGATCTGTCAGCAGGATCGTAAATTCTTTGACTCGGGCGACTATGCAATGTCCAAAGCAGGTGTCACCCCGCAGAGCACCGTGGGCACCGCTATCCCTAGCCCAGAAAAGTAGGCATTCTCTCCACGCTCCGCATCGCTCCACTCATTGTCCGTCACATCAGCATTCCTCATGCATCATCGCCTCAAAACGCGCATCAAGGGGGTCTTTCCATATCACCAACCAATTCGCCAAGTATTGCGCGGTTGTCCCACTCGGAATCGAACCCGAAAGACGACGAGAATCAAGATGCCAACGAAGAAGCATAGTATTGTACTCCTACAAGATTGTGTTTCCACTCGCTGTTTTTCTCTGTCTGATGTTCATTATTCCCGCTGTCATTCCTCATATCTGTCTGTGGCTAAAACCCCGCTTGTCTGCCACCTGAATATCATGTCTCGACTGCCTGACCGCACTTCTCTGTAGTCATCGTGACACTAGCCTACTGTTTTTTGAATCTGTAGTATTATCGCCTGTAGGGTTATCGTGCACATGCAGCCGTTCTAATATATCCTCCATTCGTGGAGTCGCGCCACAGCCACGCTTGAACGCGACCTCATCATGTCAGTCGAGGACTATCGCAGCGACATTGCGCAACACTTTGGCGACGCCGTCGCCGCAGACGATACCCTCGTCAAAGAATGTAAGCGCACCCATTTTGCCTCCCCGCGCGTTTCCGTGACACGACCAAGGCATGGGCATGTGTAAAATGTACAACATCACCGTAGAGGACCTCTCGTACAAATGGCAAGCTCTTTCCTACTCCAACACCAACACCCTCGCCATCTTTTCTCTCCAATCTGTGCCCGATCTCAAGGCGCGACTGCAGCAAGAGCTGGGCAGACTCAACGCGATCAAGCAAGAGGCTGCCGCGCGGAGCGCTGCCGGACTCGCGTTTGGACGGGGCCGAGGTCGGCCACCGGGCGCGATGGGTCGCACCCTCGACGCGGGTCTCAAAGTCGGGCCGCTGCCACTGCGCTCGGGCGTCGTCAAGCCCGAGTCCGCGTTTTCAGGCCCGAGCCGCGTCACGTTCCAAGGACCCAAATCGGACGAAGCGTCGCGTAAGAACCGTGCTTGTGAGCGTGTCGTGGATGTGCATCGTGCGTGCGCGCGTGCTGATGAGATTCGCGATTGTGTGTCCAGATCGATACATGTATGAAAAGGTGACGGGTCGGAGCGAAGGTGGGTTTGTCGTGTTTTCGACGTGGTGTGGGGGGCGTGCTGATGGCGGGGGCGCGGTGGATCAGTCTTGGACGATCGTATCGACGAGTTTGCGGAGCTCGTGCAGAGGCATTATCGTGTTGACGAGTTTGCGGATCCGGGCGCTGCCACAGAGGTGTGTTTCCCCTCGCTCGTCCGCATGGATGATTCACGCTCGTGCCAGGAAACGACCACTATCGTCGGGAGAATCGTGCACGACGCCGAAGTGTCCGCGTCAGGAGCCAAACTGAACGAGTCGTCTTTGGTCCTCGAGTCCTCGCGCATGATGGGATCCGGTGTGCGCGTGCCGATACGATTTGCTCCTGAAACCAAACTACGGGGTGGCATCAAGGGGGTAGGTGGGATGAGCTTCTTTCCGGGTGCGATCGTGGCGCTGCGTGGCCGCAATGGCGGAGGTGGCTTTTTCCTCGTAGAAGAGATATTGTCGGTACGCTATGCTGCGCTCGTTCTGAGACTTTTCTCGAGACCGATTGGTGTACATTCTAGTTGCCCCCGCTCAAAATGCCACCGTCGCCTCCGAGTGATGCCGGCCCTGTCTTTTCCATGTGCATTGCGTGTGGACCGTTCAGCTCGGACTCGGATTTAGAATATAAACCCTGGGCAGCTTTGCTTGATAAAGTGAAAGAAAGCAAACCTGCAGTCATACTCTTGGTACGATTAGGCCTGTCCACTCAGTGCTTCTCTGATGTTTGCGATGCACGTCAGGTCGGTCCTTTTGTCGACGCGACAAACTCGCGCGTCAAGGACGGCAACGTGGATGAAACACCCACACAGTTATTCGAACGGCATTTTACCGAGAGACTTGAGAGTTTCTTGCTCCAGTCTCCGGATAGCACAATACTGCTGGTGCCGAGCGTCAACGACGTGATCAGCGGCCACGCCGTCTTTCCGCAAAGCGAGCTTGAATCCGAGTTCAGTAGGGATCCTGTAAGTTGGATCTTGTTCGCTAGTAGTACCTCTTCTAACGCCTCCTTACACAGCGCGTCCGCCTACTCCCGAACCCTTGCCGTTTCTCTATCAACGGGGTCTCATTTGCAGTGACGAGCGTTGATGCCTTGTTCCACCTTCGCAAGGAGGAGTTCTTTAAGCGGACACCAGAGGTGGATCCGCTGGTCCTTGAATCGGAGCATGCGACCGATGGCATGTCCAATTTGGCTCGTAATATTTTCCAGCAGCGGAGGTAACCTCGTTCATTCCACCGCCATGGAGGACTATCTGACAGCCTTGCAGCTTTTACCCAATATTCCCTGCTCCGCTGGACGTGGCACATGAGGTCAACCTCGATGTATCACATTCGGAGGGGATCAGGTTGGTAGAGGGTGAAGATGGGTGTATGCCCGATGTACTTGTGCTCCCGAGTCGCTTAAAGCAATTCTCAAAGGTATGCACTACATTGGTGTGTAGTGACATGATCAAGCTCATGTTTTCCGCCAGGTTGTGGATGGCGCGACGGTCGTGAACCCATCATTCTTGTCAAAAGGTACCTACGCAATGTTGTCATACGCAGGTCAAGGGTCCGGTCTGGCCAAAGACCGCACGACGGTGGATATAGCAAGAATTCCATAGATGTATCACTTCATCTCATCGTATATATGAAAGAGCGTGATTGTGATGAGTTCACGCAGTATTGAATGCATCTCCCAGCGCCTTGGTTGCGTCTGCGACCATGGTCCTCGCCACCGCGAGTACCTTGTCCATTCCAAATGCCTGGTGCGGGACACCCATATAAGTTTTGATTTCCACCTTGATTCCGAGTGCTCTCAACTTCTCTCCGTATGCAATGCCCTCGTCCCTGAGTATATCCATCTCGCAGACCGCGACCCACGCGGGAGGTGCGTTGGTGAGGAGCATTTCGGGTGCAAAGATGGGAGAGTTGTCCCAGTTTGCCCATGTGGCAGGGTCGGGGAGGTAATTGCGACGGAACCACATCATGCGTGCGGCGTCGAGCCCAACGGTGTCTTTCAACTCTTTCCACGAAGGGTAGACGTCGCCCGAGTCAGAAGCGGTATTGTCTACGACTAGAGTCGCGCTGTGAGTCGGACGATCGACGAGGGACAAACAGCTCACCAGGCACGACGAGAAGCTGAAACGCAACGGGAATGGGAGGGTCTAACTGCTGCGCCTTGAGTGACACGACCGCCGCAAGGTTTGCCCCACTGCGGCGGTGGGCTTGGAGTGAGTCAACCCCGATAGGCTCCCGCAGACGGTGACTTGACACGGTACCTCGACATGCCTCCGACGGCGATCTTGTTCACGTTGGCGCTGAGCTCTGACGCGCCGTGTCGATGGATCCACGTGAGGGCGTCGACGGTGTCGATTACTGCAGCGGGATATGGGTGCTCGGGGGCGAGGTGGTAATCGAGGCAGATGGCGAGACAGCGGTTTTCTGTACGATCCCTCGGGGGGGTCGGGGTCTGGATCACACGAGTCTGAGCGGGGGACATACCTTTGCACTGACGCGCTGCGAACGAGGCCTGCGTGGCCAAACTACCGAGTGTCCAGCCGCCTTGGACATGACAGTATCAGACGACTGCATTGAACACACGGGCGCGACACCACACCGACCTCCGTGGATGTAGAGGAACACGGGCCATCCCTGTGGAGGCGGCTCGCCCTCGGGGGTGTACACGCGGATCTTGCAGCGCGCGAGGGCGATGCTGCGGACGGCGCCGACGCGGACGACGGGCGAGCTGACGGATACGATGGGAAGTTTGCGAAGTTTTGGGTGCCATGGGAGGGTGTGCACGGGGACGACGTGGGCGATGTGCTTGTCGTAGAACGCGGCGTATTCTGGGTCGAGGCGGGGCAGGATGGCGGGGTGGATGTGCACAGGGGACATTTTTTCTCGATTGGGAACACGACAGTTGGCTCTGACAGTGACTATGCCATCCTCCTCCAAACACAAACGGAGCAGAGACGAACACGCATCGAAAAAGAAGCACAAGAAACACAGACGCAGCGCGCACGACTCGGTGCACATCACGGATGATGACCCAAACGACGACGACATGTGGGTCGAGAAGAACATCGACATCCACGGCGAACGGGTACGCCGCCTCTGTTGTCGTGCAATACGTATCCTCATGCCGTTCGTAGCTGCTTGCAAAGGACATTCCGACGGCAAAAAGTCTCAAGTCAACCTCCCATGCACAGGCTTCCAAAGACGATCCCATCCCTCCACCGACGACGACCACGGAGACGAAACTGCAGCGCGACGAATGGATGTTGCTGCCCCCCTCTGACACGCCGGTCCCTTCAAGCTCTTCACGGCACCTCGCGCAGCAGTTCCCCACCGGAGACGATTCTTACACGGACGGGTATACAGAACCCTCCAGCTCTGGACGGACCTTGGGCGGTGCTGTCGACTTTTTCTCTTCCCTCGGCACAGAGAGGAAGCGCAAGCCACAGCCGGATAAACCAGACCCGGACAAGGTACGTCACGTCTTTTTGCTTATGGCCACACTTACCAATCCCGTTGCAGCCAAAAGTGAGCCATCGAGAGCTCAATGCAGATCTTCGACCAGGTGCAAACACCGAGGACAATGCCCCTCCTCCTCCTCCGAAATCCATCATACCCGGTGGTCCGGGTTCAAGTTGGCGCATGATGCGTCTACGCCGAGTGTACGAAACCGCCGAAGAGGAAGACCGGCCGGTGGAGGAAGTCGCGCTCGAGCGCTTTGGTACTATGCAAGCGTTCGAAGAGGCCAAGGAAGAACGACGCATCTTAGACGAGCGGGAAGGCAAACGTAGCGCGCAGAAAGCCACCAAAGGCAAAGGTCGTGAAGTGCCAGGCGAGAAACGATTCATGTTCACAGACATTAATGCGAGCGGCGCATCGAGTCGCAGCTCGACGTTCCGTCGGCCAGCTACTGCGAATGATAGTAAATCGACGACCCCTTCCCCTGCTCCTGTGCCCGCGAAGCCACCCACGGGCCGGTTCGATTCGTTGCGTTTACCCTCCCAGAGAGCGTCGCCGCTCACACAATCACATACACCTATTCCAAGTGTCATGACCCCCTCCGTTGCTGCAGTTTCCACCACGCGTGGAATGTCCCCCTCGTCGCTGAACAAACTGCAAGCCCAGGTTTTGCGCGCAAAACTCATGAATGCCCCTAACGCAGCGCAGCTCGAGGAAGAATACGAGGAACAGCTGCGCAAGGCCCATGGCGAACCTGGACAACCCATCGTGAGGACTATAGTCGAGGTGTTGCCCACTTTGGACGTACAGGGTCGTTTGTATGACATCGGGCATGGCAAAGACGATGCAGCACCACTCCCGGGTAATCGCAAGAAGAAAGAAAAGGTTAGTTCCCGTTTTCTGCCTGCTTTCGATCATGCTGATCCGATATAATTCAGTTTGAGACTCGTGATCCAAAGACTGGCGACCTTGTGCGCTACAATGCCGATGACGACGAAATGACTCTCGGAGAGATGTTGCGTCAAGAACGTTTTGGCGCAGGCATCTCTGACCAGAAAAGCTTAGATGCGCAGTACGCCAAGGCCTTGATGGGCGACGGCAAATTCGAGGTTTGTCCTTCCGACTGCGTACCTTCCACAACACCGTCACTCATTACACTTCTCAGAATGACCTAGAATACATCGACGACAATGCCGAACGTCTCGCAAGGCAAAAAATGCGCACCGATGCCATGAGGCGGCAATTCGCCATCAACGGTATACATCTCGACTCTCTGACTTGGGTACATGTATTTAACATCATGTCCAGACTACAAACGCACTCAGAAAGCCTTGGCTGCTTGTCAATTCTGCTACGGGGAAGATGACTCGCCACCCAAAGCACCCGTCCTTGCAATGGGAACCCGAGCCTACCTCTCGTGCACTCTCACCGAGGAGCTACTGCCAGGGCATTGTCTCATCGTTCCCATACAGCACCACTTGACGATGCTCGAAGCCGATGACGATGTGTGGGATGAGGTCCGGGTATGTATAGTCCTTTCCGACTTTCGACAGGTTACTCAATTACAATACTCGCAGAATTTCATGAAGAGCCTCATGAAGATGTTTGCCGAGGAAGACAAGGGCGTTATCTTTCATGAGACGGTAATTAGCCTCAAGTGGCAGAAACATACATGCATCGAATGCGTGCCACTTCCCTGGGTCCAGTATGATGTCATCCCCCAGTTCTTCAAGGTATAGCGTTCAGCGTTTATATCACATTCTAGTTCTAGAAAATAAAATGCGGACACAGGAATCTATACTGGCATCCGAGGCCGAATGGTCTCAGCACAAGAAGGTCATCGACTTCTCCGCACGTCCCGGAGGCTTCCGTCGCGCGATGGTTCCCAACTTGCCCTACTTCATGGTCCAATTTGACTACAAGGGCGAACGTGGTTATGGCCACGTTATCGAAGGCACGGGGGAGTCTGCCGCGCTAGGAGAGGAAGACGGTGCTCTCGACGAAGGGGAGAAGGGCGGTGGTGAATTCCCAAAGTAGGTTCATGGCTGCGACATTCGTAGTGCCGTTGCGCTGACTAGCCGTTTGCAGGTACTTTGCGGGCGAAATCATTGGAGGCATGATGGATCTCGAACCGAGACGGTGGCGGCGGCCAAGGAAGGTAGATCGGCGGCAGTACAAGGATCGAATAGAGGCGTTCAAGGAAAAGTATGACAAGTATGATTGGACGGGACTGATTGGCAAGTGAGCGGTTGTTTGCATACGAGTGCATGTCTGTAATATTTCGTGATCTGGCCAGATTATGACAAGGTTTTTGCTGGATCATGAATGTTTCGCCTGCGGGTATTAATTGTCGCGACAGTGCAATTCAAACTCAGATGGTGATCGATGATCGAGCTTGAAGGTGAGTATGTTGAATCACGCCGTCATCTCGTCTTGCCTCCAAGGACCGACATTCCTCGCCTAGTCTCGCCTGCAAAAAAGAGGTGCAGAACTTCTCCTGACCCTAACCGGGGGGTCGCAACATACTTCTGTTAGCACTTGGTACTCTTGGCGACTATATTGTCAGGTTTCAACGCACTCTACCTCGAAGTTTGTTGTTCCCTTTTCATTTCTCTTGTTTTCCTGATATCTGTGCATTGTAGGAAAATGTGGCTGCTTAATACCATAACTTTACGACTACGTGATTTTTCGGGCGAGTTGCCTGACAATAAACCAGGACAGCAACCTGACCGGATACCACATTACGCGATCCTCTCTCACTGTTGGCGCGAAGGAGAGGTACTTTTTCAGGATATTCAAGACCTCGAACGAACGCGTAGGATGGTGGGGTTCCCCAAGATCGAGCATTGCTGTAATCAAGCCCTCAGGATCGGCTACATGTGGGCATGGGTAGACACTTGCTGCATAGACGAGTCGAGCAGCG
>JBBPMO010000246.1:0-19398 GCA_038090315.1 Xanthoconium stramineum | reverse complement strand
TTACAGAAGCAATCAATCCCATGTTCAAGTGGTATGGGCATGCCGGCGCGTGTCTCGTCTATCTGGATGACGTCGACAATGAGGATCCACATCGTCTGGACTCCTCTTTTCGCAAAAGTCGATGGTTTACCCGGGGCTGGATGTTGCAAGAACTGTTAGCTCCAAAGTGGCTCATCTTTTTCTCAAAATCCTGGTCGTACCTCGGTACCAGGGAGAGCCTGCTGAGGTTGCTCAGCGACATGACCGGGATACCCATGGACGCCCTTTCCCACAGCTCCTCCCTCCATTCGTTCAGTATTGCCCAGCGGATGTCTTGGGCCGCTAAACGGCAGACCACACGGGCTGAAGATCGAGCATACTCCTTAATGGGCCTTTTCGACATCTTTATGCCCATTATTTACGGCGAAGGCGGGGCGGCATTCCGAAGACTCCAATTGGAGATCATCCAGCGCTCGAGCGACCAGACCATTTTTGCTTGGTCACTAGATTGGTCAATAGCTGATTCATTACTTTGCCTTTGTTCCTCTGTCCGAAATGACACCGACTCACTTCCTAAATTACCGGCCAACTTTTATTCTCAATACACATCCGTCTTTGCACCATCACCTGCTTGTTTCGAGGGCTCTGGACGTATTGTACCGCTGAGCGAGAAACAAGAATCCGGACAACCCACCACCAACGATGACAGAGTACTCCTGGACCCATCTCGGCCTTCACATATCCATGCCATTAATTCCACTGCAGAAGTCTACTAGGAGTGGACCATCATTTCTTGGGATGTTATCATGTTAGGACCCTGAAAAGCAGTTCCTCTGTGGCATCTTGCTTTCGCAAAACGACATGCAAGAACCCTACCGTTGTTGCAATTTTGGAGTATGGAACCCTGGGACGCTTGTTAGGGTGTCCAATCCCAACAGTCACCTCGTATCTATCACCAGGAAGGACTATGATGAAGTTGCTTCAAAGCTGACGGTCACTCGGGACATTTATATCGCTGATCAACCTTATTCGGTCACGGACTTAACAATTCGTCGTAATCGCCATACGCATACCAACCACGAGTCGGGTCGAGTTCGACTCTCGCTCGTTTTCCCTGACTTTGTCCTGAAGAGGTTCGAGGAGTTGGGCTTTTCCCTTGCTGGGTATGCATCTCGGCATGGACCAGAATCCTCACAAGATATGAAAGTTCGGAGAGGTCCTGGTGGTGATGTTTCACTGGAATTTGAGTGAGCGCGACACGTTATTGTGATTCTTCAGCAGGGAATTGACCACTCTCTGATTCGATCCGCAGAGTCCTTCCACTTGGGACGGACACGTTGTACAGTTATTGTCCCTCCACTCATGCAAATCTGTTGTTCGTTAACAGGTCTACAAGTCAAGCATTCTCTGTCTTCATCGGGTATTCTCGCCACGGCCTCTTGGATTTCCTTTGCCCACAGTTCTCAATAGATATCACGTTCCACCCTCCCGAAGAATTTTCTGTCCTCGAACCACAGACATTATGCAATGCATATGACCACCACGACTATCATCAACATCTTGATCCCCCCTCTGACTATGCATACGATCGTCGTCATTATTATAAACATTTTCGCGTCGCATCCGATGACCCCCAAATCCTGTTGAAAAGTAGCAACACTGACAACCTCCTCCCCGTCCTTGACCGCTGTAAATGTGACTGCAAGCAAAACCCAGAGGCTACTACCACCAGCATCTTTGGAAATCGCGACCGCGGTCTTTCGGTAACGAGGAGTGTATTGAAGGAATACCATGCCGAAGAAGACATCACGCATTGTACCGCGTGGGTGGAGTTATCATTGTTAGGACGTATCTATGGTGGTCCAGAGATGTGCGTCGTCCAGAACGTAGTCTCATAAGCGGACGTTGATCTTATCCTCGTAGATGTGAGGAACTTGACCCACCTACTGGTAACGAAATTGCAGGGAGGGGTAGAGTTCCACTCTAATGGCAAAATGTGCAAGAACCCTACCGTTGTTGGAGTTTCGGGACAGGTCGAAGTCAGAGGTTGCGTCCCAGAATCCTCCTCGTATCCATCACTAAGAAAGACTACGACGAAATTGTAGAGCTGGTGGTCACCCAGGATATATACACCACTCTTCAACAATTCTTTTGGCTTTCTGACCCAGCAATCGATTGTAATTCCGCTGTGTACATCAACCAAAGGCCGACTCAAGCTCGACTCTTGGTCGTTTTCCCTTACCCTGTTCTGAAAGGGTTCGAGGAGATGGGCTTCTCCCTTGCTGGCTACGCATCTCGAAATGGGCCAGAATCCAGACAAGGTATGAAAGTCCGGAATGATTCTGGGGGTGGTGTATTACTGGAATTCTGGTGACCACACGTTATTGTTACCCTCGTGGTTGTCGATCTGGAAACTTATCGCTCCCCTACTTGATCTACAGTTCACTTCCGGTTTGGACGCTCCCGTCTACCTATTGTCCCTCTACCCATGTTAATCTGCTGTTCCGCAACCATTCTCTGTCTTCATCGGGCATTCTCTCCACGGCCTCTTGGATTTCTTTTGCCCCCAAGTCTCAATAGATGTCGCATTCCATCGTCCCGAATGGTTCTCTGCTCTCAACGCACAGGTATTATGCAACGCGTACAATCACTGCCTCCACCATGGACACCCCATAAGCTTCGGAACCAACATCTGTGATTGCGAATGCTTGCAAAACCTGGGGCCTACCACCATCAGAACTTTTGGCAGCCATTTCGCGGCCTTTCGGTGGCAAAGAGTGCATGGAAAGAGTACAATATCGAGGAAGATGTCGTGCATCGTACGGCGTGGGTGTCGTTATCATTCAATGTTAGGACGTGGCTATGGCCAGGGATGTACGTCGTTCAGAACGTTATCTCACAGGTAGAAATTGATCTTATCCTCGTAGCTGCGAGAAACCCAAATCGTCTCTAGAACAAAGTTTTCTATGCAGTTTCCAACCTGCCTTATCTTATGATCCAGTTCGATTACACGGGTGAACGAGGCTACGGAGAAAAGAATGGGGGTGTGGAATTCCGACTCGAATAGATTCAGGACCGCAACGTTGTCTTCGTTTGCACTGACTAGCTGATTGACGTACTTCGCTGGTGAGAGTCACCAATAACTTTAGTCATGGATGCTTTGTGGAGGCCAACTCAGGTCTTACTAAGCAACCTTTAGTATTAGCCTTCAACGTTCAACTCTTGTGCAAGCATGGGTGGATTCGCCAAGTGCATACAGTTGCGGCCACTTCCACCCCTCAACTATGCTGAATCGCCTGCCACCGACGATGCAGAGTTAGCAAAGGCGAGTGTCCTTTCCATTGCCTCGACAAGTAACCAACCCTTTGGGACAGGATACATCATCGGAGACATCCAACGCAAGTATTTATTTATTATCCCTGGGTTACCTCGACAAAGTAACTGACTCATACATTTAGGAAGACCAAACTTCCAGAGAGGTCAGTGATTCCAGATCGTGAGCTTGTATTGTTGACCCTTTTTTTGCTCAGAAAAACTCGGGGAAGCGTTCCAGTGCTGCGGCCTTTGAAAATACTGAATCCAAAGGACACAAACGGCCGAGGATAAGTCTAATAGGTCTGTTGTCTCGCTTATCATCCACCTCTACTATGATCTTACTCACATGAATAGCACGAAGGACTGCGCCCAGCGAAGCAGTAAGTCACACTGCAAATGGGAAGCTTTTAATTGATCTAGGTAACAGCTTCAGATAGTAAGGGTGTCTGTGTCCATGCCCTCTCAGGACCCGCCTCTTGGCTCTCCGCGCGGAAAAGAGATAATTACGCATCACGTTGATCGACTACTCACGTTGCTCGGGGAAGCAGACCTGTCTGACACTGAGGAAGATCAAACATATCTTCAACAATGTGTAGAAGTCTTATTCACGGGAAAGCCACGGCCATTTTGCTATCATCTTGAGCAGTTGAAGGATAATGTTGATATTATTCTGGACGACACCGGAATTTCGCGGGTGATAGAGATTATTGAAGACCTAGTGTCCTATTATTACCCCAGCTAATGTTATCATGTACCATACTTATGCTTTGGCCATTGTTGCCAGCTGTATATCTCAATGACTTCCCCCAATTAAAAACGATGGGTTATATAGCTTCCAGCTATCGCTGTGACCTTGTTCCGTTAGAAACCAGAAACGCACCCACAGGGCCTTGGGCTTGGCCACCTGTCAGATCTTCTACGGTAATTGCATCCAGGGCGACCTTGCAGAACTCAAGAAGAGTGGGCCTACGAGAATGTCTACCGGGGGAGACAAGAGTGTCGCCTTGCATGAGATGGTGATTAGCCTCGAATAGCAGACGTGCGCAAACTGCATGCCTCTTCACTGAGTAGATTTCTCGGTTCTTCGGAGTGTTGACATCATGTTCCGGATGTAAGACCTGGACGAGGGTGTCCGAATCTACATCCGAAGCTGAGTAGTCTCTCTAGAACAAAGCTTTCTATGCGGTTCCCAACCTGAATTCTGACTCGAGTAGATTCATGACTGCGACGTTGTGTTTCCTTTTGCACTAACTGGGTGATCGAAGTACTTTGCGGGCAGTGAGAGTCATGGATGCTTTGTGGAGGCCAACTCAAGTCTGACTAAGCAACCTTTAGTGACCGTGACAAGCAACATCCAACTCTTGTGCAAGCATGTGTTGTGGGAGCTATCCCGTGCAGTTTGGGCCACTGTCTGCAACCGGGGAAGTTCATACTCTAGACCTCAACAACTTTGCATTGTGGGACACCGAAGATGCAGAGTCAACAAAGGCGAGTGTCTTTTCCATTGCCTCGACAAGTAACCAACCCTTTGGGACAGGATACATCATCGGAGACATCCAACGCAAGTATTTATTTATTCTCCCTGGGTTACCTCGACAAAGTAACTGACTCATACATTTAGGAAGACCAGACTTCCAGAGAGGTCAGTGATTCCACATCGTGAGCTTGTATTGCTGACCCATTTTTTCCTCAGAAAACCTTGGGGAAGCGTTCCAGTGTTGCGGCCATTGAAAATGCTGAACCCAAAGAATTCAAACGGCCGAGGATGACGCAAATAGGTCTGTTGTCTCGCTGATCATCCACCTCCACTATGATCTTACTCACATGAACAGCACGAAGGACTGCGCCCAGGAAAGCAGTAAGTCACACTGGAAATGGGAAGCTTTTAATTAATCTAGGTAACAGCTTCAGATAGCAAGGGTACCCATGTCCTCTCAGAGCCCGCCTCTTGGCTCTTCGAGCGGAAAAGAGATAATTAGGCATCACGTTGATCGACTACTCGCGTTGCTCGGGGAGGAAGACCTGTCTGACACTGAGGAAGATCAAACATATCTTCAACAATGTATGGAAGTCTTATTCACGGGAAAGTCACGGCCATTTTGCTATCATCTTGAACAGTTGAAGAATGACATTGATGATCTGATGGACGACAGCAGCGAAATTTCGCGGGTGATAGAGATTATTGAAGATCTAGTGTCATATTATTACCCCAGCTAATGCTATCATGTACCGTATGCTTTGGCCATTGTTGCCAGCTATATATCACAGTATGACGTGACGTTACCCATCACACGGCTGACAACTGTGGCAGTGTAACAGGAGTTAGTGAGCGTACGACAACATTGCGCGCAACCTCGAGTATGAACTCGCGGATAGGAACATCGATTCTACGGTACGCTGCCACATACGACATTGCGCGACTCGCCAGGTTTTCCAACTTCACGATCTCTCGGAGGTCGTTGAGTACCTCCACGCTCAGCGAGCCCACCTTACGTCGCTCGTACCTCTATGGTCCGTCCTGTAAACCACTCTCGCTATGCTTTATGTTTAATCTGGTGCAGTCCCAGCCTCGTCGGATCGTATGCTCGAAAAGTCACTCATCCTCGGGGCTCCCCCAGACGTTGTCATTTATGATCTCGAAGACAGCGTTTCTCCCATTCCACACGAGAAGAAAACGGCAAGGCAGAGGCTAAGCCAATTTCTGCACGTCCGTGGGTCTCCCTCTTGACATGATGTGCGTGATGCTGACTAGGAACGAAACAGCGGACACCGAAGGAGAACCTGCCTGCTTCCGCGCGCGTCGCCGTCCGACTCAACGACATCAGCACGCCCTTTTTCGAGGACGATATAACTGAAATTGTACGCTCCTCGGTATTCGTTTCTGTGGCCTGACGCCGACGCAAAGCTCCTCGGGAAAGCTCAGACACTCGTCCGTGGGCACCCTCGTTCTGCCCAAGATTCACTCTGTTCGAGATTTGCACTATGTCTCTCGCACTATACGTAACCTGAATCGCTCCAGTGGTGCACTACGCATCGTAGCCTGCATAGAGAGCGCACGCGCTGTGATAGGTTTAGGGGATATTGCAAGCTGGACATCAGAATTCGGGGTTGAGAAGGGTGGTGAATTGACGGCACTTTTGGTGAGCCACACCGTCATTTGCTTCGGTCCGCGGAACTCCAACGGTCAACCCTAGTTTGCCGCAGAAGATTGTACGTCTCACCGCTTTTTTCGTTCAAATGCCGTGTGTGACGCTCGCCACAGACTGCGCAGATACCTCCATAGTGCGGACAACGTCTAAACAAGAATTGCTGTATGTGCGTTCACAGATCGTGATCACGGCTAAGGCGTTCGGACTTGAAGCCATCGATATGGTATGTCCATGCATTGCCCATGAGCTCCATCATGACCGGCATCTCAGGTGTGCGTGAATTACAAGGACCCAGAGTACCTGCGTGAGGAATGTGAAGATGGCAGGCGACTTGGCTTTACTGGAAAGGTATACTAGGTTTTATCACCCCATCGACTTGGCATGCTCATGTTCCACCGCAGCAAGTCATACATCCAAACCAGGTAGTGACTGTGAACGCCTCCTTTGTGCCGACTTATCAAGGTGCGCTCATGTACTATCGGACCCTCATTTTGAGCGCTGATATGAGATGCGTGTGTCCATGGGCAATGCAGAGATCCTCCGTGCTGCGAAGATTCTCCACCAAATGAATGTTGCATATTCCAACCAGAAGGGTGCATTTGGGCTTGAAATGGAAAGCGGGAGTAAAGAGATGATCGATGCACCAATGTTAAAACAGGTATGTGACTCGGTGTGGGGTGAAGGTGGCTGAGGCTGATACATGGTGATAAAATGTGATACAGGCTGAGAATGTGATACGGCTTGCGCGTGCTGCTGGTTGTGATATCCCGCATGTGGAGTGATATGTGAAGACGACATTATGATCGCGTCTTTTGGTAATTCCTATGTCTCGACCATAGTGCGAATTGCGCCATGGTTATGCCTCCAATTCTGGGGTTGTACGATACAGAGTTCGTTCATGTATGAAAGACACAGCAATGTCGGAGTCAGTTCGAGTCATTACTTGCACAGGTTGCACAGGAAAAGTCAACACGAGTTTTAGCGAAGCCCTATAAGTATCGGAACTAGGCCGGACGCGTCACGTTTTTAAGACAAAGGTCTTTTCTTACCTTCCACATCATCGACACGTACTTGCCAACTCATCATGAGCAACAACAACAGAGGCCGTGGCCGCGGTCGCGGTCAGCCCCGTGGTGGCACTGGCGGGGGCCGTGCCGGCTCCCCCAGTGGCCCGCCCAGAGGGGGTAGTCCCGGTGGCTACCCACCAGGTGGTGGCCAAGGCGGATTCCAAGGCGGCAGGGGTAGAGGCGGTGGGCCACCAGGTGGGGGAGCTTCTGGAGACCAAGTATTCGGAGGTCCCCCATCTGTTGATCAACGCCTCGTGCCCTCCAACGCGCTCGTCCAGACACTCAGTTCAATCCCGTACGACCCCGGGCGACCCACCCGTCCCGGCTTCGGGACGCTCGGAAAAGCGGGGGTCCTCCGAGCCAACTTTTTCGCGGTCAAGTTCCCCAAGAAGGGGGTCATTTATGACTACCACGTCAACATTACGCCCACGACGGACCTCAAGAGCATCAGGGCGCGTTTGTTCGCGTTGCTCGAGCAGAGCACACATCCGGGCTGGCAGGAATACGTGCCGTTCGTCGCGCACGACGGCAGCGCCAGGCTGGTTTCCTCCAAGAAGCTTCCCCAACCTCTCGACGTCCCTGTCCTCTTCCTCAAAGAGGGTCAGGCACAACCCACCAAACGCGACAAGACATATACAATCTCTATCACGCCCACCCAAGAACTCAAGGCCAGCGAGCTTGATTCGTAAGACTGACCATCATCGACGCGTCTTAGCCGCTGACCCTATCGTTCCAGCTTTACCAACGCAAACCCCAACTCCCGAGACTACGACTTTGCCCCGCTTGTTGGGGCGTACAACTTGGTGCTGCAGCACCATGCTTCCCACCAGGGCACTCGTGTTGGGAAGAACCGCTATTTCTTTCCTTCCAGTGAGCGTAGGGAGCTCTCTATCGGGGTAGAGGCGTGGAGGGGCTTCTTCATGTCCGCTCGACCAGTGTACAAAGAGCTCATGGTCAACGTCGGTGTTTGTATGACGGCATTTTATAAGCCAGGCAACCTCGCCGACGCTATCATGGAGTTCCAGAAAAAGTCGAGTGGGGGTATGCTCCACCGCTTTGCGCAGAAGCTCAAGGTGACCACTAGCCATCTTGGCTACAAGCAGACGAAGCCGCTGAGGAAGATCATGTCTACGACGGCCAAGCAGTCGACTTTCCCATGCGAAGAATTCAACGGGGAGATCTCCGTTGAACAGTATTTCAAGAAGAGTACGTGTTTCGACTTGTCGGCGAGCGACGCGTTAGCTGACGTGCATCTCTCGCCCAGAGTACAAGATCACGCTGAAACACCCCAACTTGCCGGTCGTCGATATTGCTGGTCCAAATGCCAAGCACCCCATCCTAGTGCCACCTGAGCTGTGCGAAATCTTGCCTGGCCAGCCCTTCCGAGGGAAACTCGATGATCAACAGACGACGCTGATGCTCCGCTACGCGTGCAATCGTCCGCCCGAGAACGCCCATACTCTTCTCAACCAGGGTTTCCCAAGGCTGGGACTGACCCCGGACAATCAGAAGCTGTCCAACTTCGGCCTGTCGGTCAGCAACGACATGGCCGGCGTCCCATTCCGGGAACTCCCTCCTCCGAGCGTCAGCTATAGGGGTGGCCAGCCACCAAGAGTGAACAACGGGAGCTGGAATATCCTCGAGGTCAAATTCCATGTTGGTGGTCCCATAAAGTCGTGGTGGATCCTGGTGGTCACGGAGAGGCAGCCCATTTTCAATGGACCCAACGACCCCCAGCTCACCTCCCTCTGGCAGGGATTTGCTGGTAAATGCCAAAGGAGCGGGATGACGGGCATCGATCCCAACAAACCACCAGCCCTTTTGAACGTCGCGCTGGTCAACCCTGCAACCGATCCTGGCAGACTGCAATCCCTTGGTCGAATTGAGAAGACCATCCGGGACAATCAAGCGCAACGTGGGGACCCATCGTTTATGCTCGTGATCTTATCCGGGCGCGATAATTTCATCTATCCTGGCATCAAACGGATCTGTGACGTCAAGTTGGGACTCCATACGATCCACATGTTATCGAACAAGGTCCTTGGGGATCCCAAGAAGCAGGACCAATACTTTTCAAACGTCGCGTTGAAGGTGAATACGAAGCTCGGAGGCGTCAATCACAAATTGGACGATAGAAACCTCCAGTGGCTGACAAAGAAGAAGACGATGCTGGTTGGCATGGACGTGACCCATCCTGGACCTGGGAGCATCGAGGGAACGCCCTCCATTGCAGCTGTAGTGGCCAGCGTAGACAGCAATTTTGCCCAATTCCCGGCCAGCATGCGGTGCCAGGAATCAAGGAAGGAGGTACGCATGACACCTGTCGCTGTTTCGGGGGTGACTATAGCATGACATTTGTTGTTGACAGATGATTACGGACTTGTCTGAGATGATGATCGAACGCTTGAAGCGATATCAAGTGGTCAGCAGGACGCTGCCGGACCGCGTATATGTGTTCCGAGACGGGGTGTCCGAGGTGCGCGATTTGGGCTTCCATTCTAGCTTGGTTGATTGAAGTGGGTCGCAGGGACAATTTAATACCGTCCTCGAGCAAGAGCTTCCCAAGATGCTCGACGCTTTCAAGAGAGTGAGCCCCGGGGGAGGCCCCCAAGGAAAGCCCTACCGGCCTCTGTTGACGATTATCATATGCGGCAAGCGCCACCATGTCCGCAACTGGCCCGCCGATGCGCTGGCAGACAAGAACGGCAATACTCGCCCGGGGACCGTGGTCGACCAGGGCATCACCGCGGTGTACGTCTCCTCGACGCACTCTCTGCCCACGAGAACTCAGCGCGTTTTCTTACAGCTTCGATTTTGACTTTTACCTGCAAGCACACGCGGGTTTACAGGGCCACGTGAAGCCCACGCATTACACGGTTGTGTATGACGAAAGCAAGTTGGGCGCGGACGAGGTGCAGCAGGGCATCAACACGGCGAGCTACCTCTATGCGCGCGCCACCAGGTCGGTCAGTCTGATACCCCCGGCGTACTATGCCGACCTGGCTTGCGAGCGCGGCCGGTGCTACCTGAACGAATTCTTGGTCTCTGAAGACAAGACGACTACGACGTCCAAGGGGAAGAAGGCAGACAAGGAGGAAGAGAAGAAGAGGGTGTTTGATGCTGCCTCCAAGGCGTGGGGGAACGGTGTTCATCCGAATTTGGCTGGGTCCATGTTTTACATCTGAGTGCTCGCTAATCGAGGGCACGCTATTATGTCACACCATGTTTGAGGAGTATGCTGCATGATCCAGGACGTACTTGTTCTTTTCTTTGTAAATTACTCCCCGTGGTTAATTTAAATTCCACGTGTTGGACGTATGGAACTCGAACGCAACGGGTAAAAAGGGTAACATAGCTATTAGTCAACGAGAGCAAGCGCGCGATGAATAAGATGGTCATCAGTCATAATCGGCAAAGCTCAGCAACCCGCCACTTCTCTCCTCCAGGCTCCGATCCAGGCCATCACGAAGTACAAGCACCCTGCAGGAAGCATGCACACGCGTGCCACGATGGCCCAGTCCCATTTTCTTACGGTCAGCTTCCTTGTCTCTTCGCTCACGATGGATCTCCTCGGTCTCGGTCGGTCCGGAAGGACACACGCCACGCTGGTCCGCGCGCCCGAGCTCGTTGACAACAAGAGGTTGCTCGTGACCCATATCTGGATGCTTCGCGAGACGCACGTCGTCGTCCCGATGACCGCCCAGCAGATATCCGGACGCGCGGTGGCCCACCGCAAAAGTGTGCGCTCGAGGAGGGTCAGACGCTCATCGCCAAACGGTGCGTTCGTGCCGAGGCTGCCGACGATGTCGAGTGTGAAATGCGTCGCGGGCCAGCAGATGGCTTGTAGTGCGAGCAGACGGATGAGGGTGGAGAGGGGAGGGTAGTAGGCGCGCCAGCGGTGGAGCAGGCCGGTGGTCAGTCTGAGGCACTGGTGTGCGGTGAGGAGTGCCTGCGAGCGATTGACATGGACATGGATGGTGACATTGTTTGGAAGGACGTACCCACAGGACGGCGACGAAATAATCTCCCCTGTCGGGTGGACACCTTCGGCCCCATCCCTTGTATTCGGTTTGGTGGTGGGTGTTGTAATAGTGATCCGACGAGCCATATGTGGGTGAGTAGGCCGGTGGACACCATAAACACCAGGTGTTAATCAATACGCCGAAAGCCGCGGGGACGACGGACAAGAGCCGGGAGGATTCGAAGAGCAGCATGGTGACGACGTTTGGTGGAACCAAAGGTTCTGAAACAGGCATAATGCGGGACGTCGGCAGGTGGTTTGGCTAGATAATAAGGGTCTTTTAGAACCGCTGCGTGGAAACAGGGCCCGTGACGGGGAGGGCTCACTGGTTCGTCTGCTTCTGTTTCTGTCTCGCCGGCACCGAGCTGGCCTGGCGCAGTGGTGATCTGAGTGATCTTGGGCTTTCGCCAGCCGACGCCTTCTCCGAGGAATGCGGACAGGCCGGTAGCGCGAGGGAGGTGGGCAGTAAAACGCGTGAAAGGGGTCGTGGCGGGTTGAGCTCGAAGCTCGAGCGCGCTTCTCGTGCGACGCGTGGTGTATATTGGGCTGGGTTCGTCATCTTCTTCCTGGTCGTCGTAGCCGACACCTGTGGCTTTGTGCTCGTGAGGGTGATGTGGGGGCATTGCGCAAGCTGTGTCTCAAACATCAACGTCTGATTAACGACGTCCGAGTCGTCTCAAACCAAGTGATCCACACAGCCCGAGTATCAGCCGATACGGCTGTAGTGGATACAGATTCTCTTATTACCATGTGGTTTTACATAGTCGGCGAATCACGCCGTAGTGGGTAGTGGTAGTTCTACTCGAGTTTGAAAATGTCCCCAGACACCATTGTCCCATGACCTCGGTGATTCGAACGCCAGCCGTAATGAACGTCTACCGCCGCCAGCGCTCAGATCTCGAGAGTCGAGAATGCGTCGCAGCTCGTCCGGAATATTACATAATTTCTGGTGTTCGGGGTCTTTGGGAGAATTCTGGGTTTCGGTTTTGCAACGCTGCCAGTGTCCTTCGACTCGTCGCTCTCCGTCCCTTCCTGCTTGTCGTCTTTCCTCCTCCGTCGTCGCCGTTGCCGTCCCCGACCGCATCGTCCTCGTCGTGCAAGACGTCGTCAAGGACCCGCCTTTCCTTTCTTCACTTTCCGCCATTTCCGAATTAGCAACCATAATATCTCTTAGTCTCTCCCCGTTCCCGCTTTCACTCGTCACACAGTCCTGCCTCAATCCTAGACTTGGTCTCTGCATATCTCTTATTTTATCTCGCACTTCGATCCCTCATAATGTCTCCACATCCGTCTGACAACTCGCCCTGGCAAGCACCAATGGCCACCCCATCAAAATCGTACCAGGGATCGAACCGGGTGAGAATACCAGACCCGTCACCACTCCCTACCCCGTCGCTTTCAAAGAGGCAGGGTACCATCATCTCGGACAGCTCCGCAGTGGGTGCGTCAATCCTCTTCCGAAACACGTACCTCGCGTTTCTATTTCGCTAATGACACGCGATCCCTCGCCAGACCAAGCCAAACAAGACTGTCAGCTCCTCGCCAACAACGACAATGTCACTTGCTTTCCCGTCGCTGGTGACCAGGTCTACCAGCATCAGTGGGCCGCAGTCGTCTGTAAGTCCTCTTCCGTTTGGTTACGTTGGTATACTCACTGCCTCCAAGGGAACAGTCGACGTCCCCAAATCGATCAGAACAACATGGTCAACATATACCTTTTCAACGGGGATACCTTGCAGCCACTGTTCAGTACCGTGGGTTATCCCAACCCCACCGGCACCGCGGGCGAATATACCTTGCCGGTCAACGACAGCTGGTTTGGTGACAAAGGTTCAACATGGCAGCCTAGCAGTGGGAACTTTTCTTACCCATTCTACTGGGTCATAACGAACCAGAACGGTCTCGATGGCTCGCAAACTACGAACCCTACCTTCTTCGCACTTCGTACGTCCCGTCGATGTATCGAACGCCTCGGATCCTGATCAATTTCTGTCTACCCAGAAACGACGTATGCTGATTCGGTAGTCGCTTCGATGTCACAGTCTTCTCTCTCCACTCTCTCCACTCTTTCCACTCTCTCCACGCTTTCAACTGCCTCAGTAGCATCTGTATCTCGAGCAGCCCTTTCGTCCGCGACCTCTGCACCATCTGGTAGCATCCAACAATCCAGCGGTAGTTCGAGTTTCCCTCATTGGGCTATCGCGGTCATTGTGGTCCTGGGATTCCTTGCCATCGTTGCAGGAGGGGCCCTTGTCTGGCTAGTCTCGCGACGCCTACGACGACGCGAGCGACTGGCAAACCGTAGTTCCATGGGCTCATCTTCACCAATGATGGCGAATGCGCAAAACCCTAATTCGCCACAGCTACCATTACTCGCAGGCGCGGTTGCCGGCGGCGCGCGAACTTCTTCTGAACATCACCGACCTTCTTCGATTGTATCTCCCGACGGTGTTTCGGATATTTCGAGAGCGCAGTCTGCCGGCGATCAAGGACCTTTCTCAGGCGCTGATGCAGCGATCATGGCGGATGCATTTAGGAAGGCTTTACGAAAGCCTGAATTTGCTGATGCGACGGTGGAAGAACCCGAGGAAAGAAGGGACGATGCTCTGATCAACCGCGAACTTGCTGAAGAAGGCAGAGATATCCGGAGTGTTAGCTCGTCAAGAGGAGTTAGAGTGGAGACCCTGAGCGATGCGGGTGATACCGTGCGACGTCACTAGCTCAGGAGTTCTTGTACGCGTTTACTTTTTATTTTATTTGCAGCTCGATTCTCATTGTGGTTGAAACTTATATTCGGATACCTTTTGTCTGCATTGCAGCACCTCCTCCTGTTGTCGCGCTTCCCCCACGGCGTGTAGTGGTGTTGCATGTTCTCTCTGCTTCTCGTTTTCTGACCAATATGACTACACAGCTGCCACTTTTTTACGCTTTCGTTGGTCAGGCTTTTCTTATTCCATTCGCGCACTATTCGGTAACTACCTTGTGCTTTTCTGTGCGGACGATGCCTCCCCGAGTTTTATCCAAACGCGCGCTTTCAATTTCTCCAGTAGCCCATCTACGCGAATGCCTCTGGGCTCATCCGTTCATTGCATCAGCCAAGCAACGACTCGTCCTTATCCTTTGCTGGATGCCTTCACTCCCCATGCTGCACCGACACCGCATGTGTACACCTTGACACCCTCCCACTCCTATCTCGGGGGCCACCCACGCTCGTTTTTTACCACAATCATCCAAAGTCATCCCAAGCTTATTATGTATTGCGTGCGGACGTACGCTGGACGGACGGCTGATCCTCGGGGAGATGGACACAATGCACAATGAACGATCCCTTTTTCATTCCACTGACTCTTCATGTTTTTTTTGGTCCTTTTTTGTTTTCCGCGTATGTGGGGGCAGGGATATACAGTACGACAGCGTAGCAATTTCTTTCTTTTTTTGTTTTTCTAATGACGATGATACCGAAGTACACTCGCGAATAGACTGTCTGGGGGAACTGTTTCGGAGACAATCGTCCGCGTGAAGCGGGTGCCTGCACCCACGTCGCGGCGACGAGGGCCGTCTGCTTTTTTTCCGACTGCCCCTGGAAGTCACATGAGAACCCAATTGAGTGGGCGTCTCACCTCTCTAGATGCGCAGGAACGCGCGAGATGAATCAATACACATGGCATGCGTTCTGATGTGACAGGCCCGACGGGAGAAAAACGGCATGGTGCCAACAATGAGCGCGGGACGAAATCGCGTGTCCTCGTGTGCCTCTAATCCCCACTCGAAACCCGGAACCCCCGGTCCAATTACGAGGGAACCCCGTGACACATCAACAAGGCTGTGAAGCGACGTGTATCTTTAAAAATAGCCAGCGCGAATGCGATCAGAAGGAGTAGATGAGTCATCCTCAAGTCATGTGCAGCGGGCGAATCCAAGCTTGGCAATCTGGGCATCGATATCGACGGGTCTCGTGGGTGGTGTTAGGCAACATAGATGGGTGAGCGGGCATCATGTATATCACCATGGATAAATGATGCACGAGCAATTCTTGTATCTACTGTATATGATCAACTCTGAGCTTTGGATCAGATAACGCACTGTTTTGGCACTGTTCAAAATAGGTTTACGGATAGGCCCTTGTAAAGGCTGAGCCTCAGGATCCTTTTGTATAGACTGCATGATTGATGGATATGGCGTTGATACAACAACACAGTGGGGAGATATTAAGGATTCC
The DNA here is from genome assembly GCA_038090315.1 of Xanthoconium stramineum. Lineage (NCBI taxonomy): Eukaryota > Fungi > Basidiomycota > Agaricomycetes > Boletales > Boletaceae > Xanthoconium > Xanthoconium stramineum. Next base: position 3,648 of record JBBPMO010000246.1, on the reverse strand, counting down.
AAGTTTGCCTTTGATTGGGCCCTTATATCCAAACGAGACTGTTGCCAGGGGTACGAATCACTGCATACCCAAGGTATGCATCATGGTACGAGGAGACTTTTTCCCGTGCCAACCTCAAGGAGGATGCTCCTTTGGATACCAGTCAAGCACATCAACCCTTTGCACCGTGTTCTCGAGGCACCTTGGAACATGCATGGTCCATCGGTAACAGCTTGAATGGTTCAGATGAAGATTCCTATCACGCAGGCTGTTCTTCTCGTTTTTTCCCCGCAGGCAGAAGCTGCAAAAGCTAGTGTAATCACCTCGCCTTTTTTTGCTGCTTCAGGACTGTTGCATCACCCACTGCCTTGGACTTGCGCTGCGATCATTACGTGTATGGTAGTAATGAGTTGTATTAGATGTTTCGCCACAAACTTGAGATGAATCACGCGCTTTCTGATGCGCGGCGGCTCGAACAACAGGTCCGACGCTGGAAGAACGGCATACGACACGAGCGCGGGGCGAGATCCTATGTCTTCGTATACTTCTGGCATTCAACCTTGCCCAGAATCGAAATCCTGGTTTAATCACGAGGGATTCGGAACCCGTGACTATGGACACATAGAAAAGGCTGTGAAAAGAACGTCTCGGGAAGCGCGTCCGTAAAAAGAGCCAATGCGATTGCGATTGCAAGAAATAAATTATAATGTAAGAACCTAGTCGTCCAAAGTGATGCACAGCGGGCGAATTAAGTTTGGCAGTTTCGTCTAATCTGAGCATGTAATGAGTCCCCGTGAGTGGTATTGAGCAAACACGGATGGATGAGTGGGCGTCATCTCGCCGAGGATAGATGACGCATGAGCAGTTCGTATCTATATTGACCACGTGTTGGCATCAACCACGAGCTTCGAAACTGATAACGCACGTTAATAGTGTCACAGCGCTGTTTGGGACTGTTCGAAATAGGTTTACAGACAGCCCCTTGTACAGACCGGTCCAGCCTTCCTTCTGTATGATCTTGCGAACGATGTATATGATGCTTCGTTTCGTATGCGTCTTGATCATTCCATCTGATGACAGGTCCTCCGCGATGGGTAGTCGGAGTGTCTGAAGGCGTGTACGTACGACTTCGTGAGGGTATGTGGCGACCGAGGCAGTCATCTTGGCCATGGCGGAACAGAGAAGGATAGTGCCGCTGCGCAGGGGAGCTGTTGAATCGCCCTCTATCGAACACGTGTCGTCATTGATCAATCTTATCAGGGGGCGAACACGACGCACGTGCCCAAACTTTGAGTTGCTCATAGAGCGGGAACTGAACGGCGACGTGAGTGATGCCGAATAAACTGGGCAGCAATCCACGGTAGAATGCGCGGATGCCCTCGGTGCGATATATCGAGAGGGCGGCGTCGAACGTATGTCTATATCTCACTTCTCGTCGGGATTGTGTCTGGTGCGGGCGCGATGTGAGTGTTTTGCACACGCGATCGCGGAGGGTGCGTACCATAAAACGCGTTTTGATGACCCAGAGTGGGTTCGTACAGATTGTGCTGGTTCCGCCAGCGATCATGGCGGATAGGATGTGGAGGGTCCAGGAATGGTCTCGCATGACAGGTTGGTAACCCTTTGGCTGGGCCGCGGGGTAGATTCTTCCGCGCGGAACGGGTTCTCCGAGAGGAGGTTCACCGAAGCGCCGCTTGATGCCATCATACACCGCAAAGTATATTGCCCATGTGGGGAGATAGCCGAGGATGGTTGGACCGAGGCCTCGATACATGCCTCGAATACCATCGTGTCTTATAGTGGTCTTGACGATATCTAACCAAAAACGGAGGATAAGCCACATGAAAACGGGAAATGAGCGAGTGTGGGTACGGACCAAGGACACCTTGGTAGTCCGGCTGGCCAAGAACTGCCCGTTGCGCCTGCAATTTTGTCTTGACGACATCGAGTGGACAGGTGGCTATGCTGGCAACGAGGCCACCTCCAGCACCAGCTGGGGGTGTTTTGTGCGTCGATGGCAAGTTTGGTGGGAAAAGGAGAGAAGGGCGCACCGATCATGCTGTTTGCGGTCCATCTTTTCTCGTCTTGTGGCATCTGTCTTCCCCGCAAAGCGGGGTTGGCTGCGTTGTGGGATGCTTTCCGAGCGATTTACCTTGCAGCGGTGGTCGCTGTGTAGTTCACCTCGACCCCAATCCGTCCTAGCCGAGCAGCCCCGGTTCTTGCCGACTCGACCCGATCATATCAGTCAGCACATTGCGCCACCATCAGCACTTATCTCTCTCCTCTCTCCACCATGGTCAAAGTCCTCCTCAACAACGTCGTCATCGCAGAATCCGACAGTCCAGTCACACTCGAGGGCAATTATTACTTTCCCCCCGATAGCGTGAAGAAGGACAAGTTCTCAAGCTCAAGCACCTCGTGAGTACCTTCCTGAAATGGACTAACATCACGCTTATCGCGCCGCTGTCAAGAACCGACTGCCCGTGGAAAGGGTATCGTCTACATGACCCGACAGGCGAATTTCCTGTCTGATTCTGGTTATTACAGTACTGCTTCGTATTATTCCGCCAATGTCGATGGAAAGACCGTAAAGGACGTTGCATGGTCAGTCATCGGTCTTAACATCCGCCGTGCCTGGTCTTAAACCCCATCTAGGTATTATCCTACGCCCAAGAGCGCAGCCTCCAACATTAAGAACTACGTTGCTTTCTACAAGGTACGTCTGTACCCTTGGCGCTTAGATAGAGTCTGGCCGAACCTTCTCCTGAAAGAACAAGGTCGTCATTCAAGATTGATCCTCTCTCACTCCGTTCTCCGCTTCTATGAGTCGTGCCTAGGAACTTCTTGTGGTCACTGATGCTTGATTAGCAAATGATATGGCCACATTATACGTTCATGTCCTGGTTCACTTTCGAGTTGTATGTAACACGCCGTGTATCAGAAATGCTGTACAAATGGTTTGCCAAGGATTCGGACCTAAACACCCTCGCCACTAGCAGTAGTATGGACGGACCGTGTTGGAAAAGAAGAACGGAAACCGCGGACTTACAAGGTATTAGGTCTCGATCCCGTTACCTTGTGTACTTGATTTCCCGGGGCCGTCGGGGAGCCGTTCTATCCGAACGACGGAACAGCGGACATAGCTCACTTACAAGGTGGGTTCAGCGGCGAAGTCCACAAAATCAATCAATCAACTCTGGCGTTATGGCGGCCAACTGTTTGTCATAGCGACGGAAAGATTTCAAGTTGCGGCCGCGGCCAGGGCCCACAATGTCCAGCAGTAGCATCACAGAACGGTCCAGGCCCACAATTTTACTGGGGCCTAGCCCGCTTCAAGTCCCCCGCAGTCCTGGTCAGCGGATGTCGATGTTCAAGAATGAGTCCTTCGCGAGCGCAATCCGTCTTCCCACTCCCCAACCATCGGGAGTACCATTAGTCCCGTATATAGCTTGCGAATCTCACGCATCCATGCCATTATTGCAAAGGGTTTATAAGGGTCTATAAGGTTGTATATTTTATGTCTGGAGATGACAAATCTTTGCAATAGATCAAAACATTGTGCGAACAAGATAAGATCCTTATAAGACGAATATAATACTTCCCAACATACATCATGATTACTTACCAGCTACAAGGCAAACTGTAGTTATATTGGGATATAATGGTCTC
>JBBPMO010000245.1:0-34404 GCA_038090315.1 Xanthoconium stramineum | reverse complement strand
GGAGATGATGGAGAAGACGGACAAGATGATGGCCGGCCTCAAGCGCGAAATTGACGATCGCGAGATGATGGGTGCGCCACAACCTACCCCGCAGCCGTCCCAACCGCAAGCACAGCCACAACATCAGGCCCAGACATTGCCTCAACCCGCACCTACCCAACCTCCATCCCACGAGCAGCCCCCTCCCCAACCTCCTCAAACTGGATTGAATCCGACGACGTCTCCAGTTCCTATTGCTCGAACGGGCGAGCGGGAACGAAATCGTGAATCGATCTGGCCTGTCGAGTCCGCTCCGCCACCACGAGAATAGACGGACACAACGATGATACCACCACTCTTGCACCAAAATATGCCTTTTTTGCTTTCGTCTATGCTGTCGAACACTCGCTCCATGATCTTGTCAAGGCCCCCACTTGCATTCTCGTCGCCTGTCCAGGCACGCTGGTTGGCATCTTGGTTCCTACTCCCAGCGGGACATTAACATTATGCTGAGCGGGCCCATCTATCATACATGTCGTTGCTTGGCTACTATCTATGATTTCTTTTTCACAGACCATGCTTTCATGTGCATATAGGCTCCGTCGTCGTTTGATCATCATTTATTCGTTTCTGTTTTTTCTCTAGTCTAGGTTCTTTTTGTTCTCGGCTTCATGCCTCACCCTTTTGACATTCCGTCACCTTCTTGTCTTACTTTTCTCCGGCGTGTGGTCCTATCATTTTTTACGAAAAGCACTTTATAGTCGTACCTTTTGTCCTGGCATTTGTTTCGTATATAATATCTAAAGCTATTTTTGATTTGTCTCTCAAGAGTAGTGTAGATGCGTCATGCTCCCTTTTGTTCTTTGGCCGTCGCGTCCCTTGGGGATGTATGGCACTGTAGAGTCTCACATACATACATTATAGTCGTTGTTTATACACATTATTTTTTTTCTGGTCTTTTGGTGTGTGAAAGAAATAAGTGAGTGGCCAAATGTAGGGTGAGATGAAGGAGCCGCATGTCACCTGAACGTCAGGCAAGGATGGTGGCGCATACGGTATCCGACTTGTATCGTCTTACTAACAGGTAAAGACGACGACTGAACGGGTCAAAACGGGTGAGCTGCATGGCCCCCAAACGTCAACGAGCATGCAAGTAGGATTCTACCAGGAGGTTGGTGGTGGTTTGTATGCGTACGGTGCTGCCATATATATGACTTGAGCAACCGCTGCGTGTCATGTAGCTGTAGTTATGCAGTATCTGAAGCGGAACTTGAAGAACTCTACGGAACGACTCGGACGAGGGAGGCTGCCGCGTGTGTCGTTAACTATCCTGGAAAAGGGCTAAAGAGGGAACGGGATGTATGTGTATATGGTGCGGTGTGCAGGTGGATGCACGAGGCGCGTCGTTTACTCCGCATTGTACCACCATACCACTATACGCACGTCCGGGTACGAGTCCGCGGAGGACGCTTAACACTCCGGCATCGTGATGTACGCGGAGAAAAAGAGAAGGGGAAGGGGGGATGGAGGGTGGGGATGGAGGTACGCAGGCGTAGGTTATTGGCACCCAGGCTGCCTGTGGGCGAGTGCCAGTAGACGTCTGGCTCATGGTAACAGCCTCGCAGATAGGTTTCAAAACCCACGTGGGCTGGGCTGCTGAAGCGAGGGCACGGGGTCAGGTTGTCCTGCCGTCTGAGAGCAGAACAAGAGGAAGCAAAAGGTGAAACGCACAGACGTGGGTCAGGCATCAGAACATGGTGTCCTGCCTTGTACGCCTGCATGGTCACTTTAACCTGGTTGGGAACGAAAGGCCATTTCCGCGCTTTCGCAAAGCGATGGCAACCGTCGCTCCTCGACCTCTACTTGGGTAGCAGGGGCCGTGGATGGAGTTCATAATCACATCTCGTCGTTCACGTGGACCTATCCAAGGCGTACGGTCCGATTCAGCCCCAGATTAAGAGCTATGGCGCACGTGGCAAAACGGTGCTAGGCGACGGCGTGTTTGTGTCCTGCGCATGCCTCGTCTGTGGACAAGTAGACTCCATGATGATTTCTTTACTCTAAGTTGCTTGGATTATTGACGTCGAGAGAGCACGTTGGCTGGTTACCTGAAGCCTTGCAAGGATTCTCGGCCACTGCCGTGGTTCAAGTAGATTGCCTGGCCCGACCTGGATTAGATCGCGGGCCAAGCTGGCAAGGTTCCTGTCGACCTGTCCTTGTTGGTTTTAACTTTGGCCATCAGATTGAACAGTTGATAACGTATATCGTTGTGAATATATAGGCCCCATAAAATTGGGGGATCGTTTCTCATCGTCTATTCAGAAGCGCAATTCGCCGTGGACGACGACACAACTTCAAGTTGACCACGGGCCCGGGTCTAGTCGTCATGCCCGGCCTTGTCAGATGAGGGGAAGCGACGTTGGGTGCAAGTTCTCGGCTCGAAAATGCTTTCGGATCCTAGACGTCGCAAGAGTAAAGGCAAGATTTGCCGGCATTCCGGAACAACTAGAGTGGATCTAAATGGCCGTTACTCCATGCGGACGTTCGGGAACCGGATCTGCGTGATCTGCGCGAGCAAAGTCTCTCCTGACCCGTTGTCCTAGTCATTGTATGCGATCAACAATCTGCGCCGATTTTATGAGTTACCTTTCCAGGCATGAAGTGAACCTCATTGTGAAGATTTGATGTTACGCTGAGCCTGTGATCGAAAGAGGTGGCATGAAGTACACATCATGACGTAGATACACCACTCACCATGGAACAATTGGTGATAAAGATGTACTAGCGAAGTTCATTTATTTTCTCAGCTAGCCCTTATGATATATGTTCCTGAACAACCATGTTTTATGAACGAACTGATCAATAAGAGTTCCTCGATACAAGTTCATATCTAACCAATTGCGCAGCAGTCGAGGCTATGAGTTATTTGGGATGAGAAGCAACGTTATGCTTGCGGTGTGGTTAGTTGTCACAAAGGCAAGAACAACTTATGTTGTCCCGGCGACAATGATACGACCGGATCACGTGGTGATGATGAATTCCCATTTTCCAAGTTTCCTTCACGGACCACATGGCAAGTTGAAACCGGCAGCTAGTTGATCATACTTAGCCGTCACCCAGGGACTCTCCGAATCTACCCAGGAAGAAGTGAGGTGATCGCACCCCTTCTTTCGTAATTCCACCCACCACACTTTGCGCGCTGAAGAATAACCCCTTCATGACGCTTTGATACGCAACGCTTACGCGCTAACACCCTCAAGTTTTACTCGAGGAGCCCCAATGTCGCACAAATGTATGACCGTCGTGACCCGCCTCTGGTGGATAGGCCGGACAGTGACCTCGTTGACGGCCACTCTGACCACCCGATACTTCAGTCACTCTCGCTGACCTCTGCGCGGGTTGCCGGTGTTTGATGGCATTTTACCAATGCTTTTATAAACAGATTTTTCTAGCATTCTCTTTTTCCCTTGCAGTCTATCCTGTCGTATAGCTCATTTAACACCATCACGCCAGCTCACCTTGACAGAGCATCGACGCTCTCCTTACCAGTGTCACTCACAAGACGTGCGCCGTCAGCTTTACCGATGGCTGAGTGTGTGGTACGTCTCGTTTCTCGATACACGACATCGATCTCAATATCAGACAGTCGATCGAATTCTAGCAGCGCCTTCTCTGGGGACATTCTTGGTTCGTTCGGAGCGTTGGTGAATGTCCCGTCTCGCCCTAATTTTGTGTGCTCAAGAGTCCTTAGATCACTCCATCCCTGGTCCTTCCGTTCAGTCTCGTCCACCTCGTAGACAACGTCATATTCCAAATTGTATATTCATCATTCTTCTTGTCATCACTTCCATTTGGATCGTCGTCTTCGCAGCTAGAGGCCTCCACACCGCCCACATTTCTGTCGTAAGCCATGATCAATCCACTGTCGTAGGATTCACACTGTCGAACTTTTCATTCGTCAGTCCTTGCTCATTTCTTTTTCTCTCCCCATTCAATGCCTCCTACTCGAACAGGTGACCACCATCCCAGCATGAGTAAACAACACATATCCCTCTGTCAATGTCCGTCTTGTTTCAACCTCATTTCGTGTCTCATTTGCATTCGATTCCGATTTATGGGCGGCCTTGCCTTTGTTCTCCCCTACAACGCAACACTTTTGCAAATGTTCGCGATAGAAACGGGTGAGGGCCACTGAGCACAATTGGGCTCACTCGAACAATCGATTTGTATCTTAAATTAACATTACCCACTCTGGGGTCGTGAACGCTGCTGTCGTCGCACTGTTTACTCTACTGTATTCGTGAGTTGATGTTGCTTTTGGACTGTGCGAATATTCACTTGTTATTCTTTTGTGTCGCACAGACTCGGGCCACCGCCATTAATTTATAGGATCCTGCCGGGTCGAAATGCCAGCCAGATCGACGTGGTTTTTCATGGCAAGAGCACCGTCTGCCGCTTTTTGTCCCCAAACCTATCCACCACATATCATCTTGTGTAGAAACCCTTTAGAGGCCACTGCGCCAATCACGTTTCATACAGGACATTCAGTGTGAGATACGATGTTGCAAACTAATGTACGGTCGCTAAGAGTATATATAGTATATTTCGCGGCTGGACATTCAAAGACCCACATGGATGAATGGAACACAACCAACGAAGGACTCGCGCGATCTCGAGTAGATTTGATGGCTTCGTACAGTACTCGTGCAACATCCCGGTAATCCGGCCGTTTGTCATCCCGGAACAGTTCGTCATATACAGACCTTGTCACATCGGGGGCAAGCCTATCGCTGATGGACCACATCGTCCCAACGACTCCTCCGTAACCCACGAACAATATTCCTGCAGCAATATGAATAACCCCGCCGGAGAGATGTTTATCACCTGTCGCTGTCTCGCATGCGGAGAGAAAAGTAAGGCCGCCACGAGAACGTGACAAGGTGATGATGTCAGACGCTTTCAGACGGCATTCGTCAGCAAGACAGAGTCCGCCATTCGTCGGATTCGTGGTGTCTTGGTTTCCGTGGCAGGCAAAATAGACCCAATCAGTGCCCTTCATCAGTCCAAGTACTTACTCGACCGTTCCGACAGAGGCTTCCAGGAGGGTAATGCATGTTGAAGGTGAGGTCTTGATTACCTCCTTCATGTATGCCAGCTCGGTGATTACACCTCGAAGTTGGGGAAGGCCATCCGACGGTGGTTGACGGACAGAAAGGAGACGAAGTTCGCCACTAGGTGTGCTGGGACTGGGTGACGGTGCGAAAATACAGAGAGTGGGTGTAGATGACGAAACAACAAAGTCGAATACTTTGTCCCGCGGCTCTGAATACACGGTGTCACGGAGACCAGCTCAATGAATAGGGAGAAACATGAATGGCCCTGTCTGACACCAAAAAATACGAGAAAGGTCCCCAGGTGTCTGTTCGGGATAGATGAACGGATGAGCCTTAAACTCAGATAAGAGAGTATCACGTACTGAGAAAGCCAGGGAATATAGGACCGGCTTCTCCGCAACGGGGATAAGAACGACTCCCATCTGACGCCATCCAATGGTACGGGTCTCCCTTTTCTTGCTCGACAAAGAAAACCTTGTAGAGTGTTCTGGAGACCAGCAGATTGCTCCAGACTGAAATTGGTGAGTGGGACATGAATTGCATGGTTCGCCTCAGCAAGGACAATCAACCCATCGTAACGGTTTTCTGCGGCATTGAGTAGGACGCAGGAAACGAGTGACGAAAAAGCTACCAAGGTTGTCAAGATAGCCAGGCTTGTCAGGGTGACCGTCAGGAATGAGGTCAACAGCATGGCTGTGCATTGAAATTGCATCCTCGAGGTCGCTGAGCTGGCCAAGGTGCTCAAAACGAGTTCTGAAGGAGATGTTGAAGCTGTTAAGATGGCCAGGCTTGTGAGAGTGATCGTGAGGCGTGAGGTCAACAGCATCTCTCAGCCTTGAACCTCCAAGTTGCAGAGCTGGTCAAGACACTTAAAACGAGTTCTGAAGGAACTGCCGAGGCTGTTAAGACGGACAGGCTTGTGAGGGTCCACTTTGAAGTTGGAGCATGAATGCCGCGACTCGGTTCTCATGACTATCCGCCGAGCTGAACTTCATCGCCTCCTGCAGCGATACCTGAGCCTGTGCTCCATCGACTTCATCCCCCAACTTCTGAAATCCCGAGAAATGCATTGCGGCCACCTGAATTAAGGTAGAAGGCTGGTCGGAGTGACACATAGGACGGACAGCAAGTGCATCGCGGTACAAGCCAAGGGGGACAAGCACATCTCCGTGCTCCACTGACAGCGGATGAATTTCGCCACGGCCAGGTTCGATTGAGCTGTCGTGCGACAAGACCGTGAGAAAGCGCTGCGGCCTTAGTTTCTCGAGTGTTCTGGCTCGTTCTGGGAGTCCGTTGTCGACTATGGACGTACAAAGATTAACAAGAACGCCGTGCGCACAAATCGCGTACTTACGGAATGGCGGTCAAGGAGCCTCGGCGCTGCCAGGTCACTACTCTTGCAGCTCCGCCGTTCGACAATCAGAAAAATGGATGAACATGAGGATACAACGTCGCCATACTTCGGGAGAAAAGTGAACGCTATCGTAGTGTAAGTGCCCAAAATTCGTGCCCAAAGCTCGGTGGCACTCACGAACCCCTGTCGCGCTTCGTTCCAATAGTTGCCCCACGGTAACCGTCAGCTCTCGCAGACGCTCCTCAGAACCCAACACAGGCTGAAATTCAAAGTGCATAGACCTCAAGACGAACAGCGACCGACAGAGCTGGCACACTGCAACTGTCAGGACAACCATAGCCGCAGAAGGGGGATCTTCCATCTGGATCCGCTCAGTCCATTCGACGACATCGTGATTTACTGACAAAGGCTTATTTTCAGTCCTCCATCCAAGGCCGCCATGATGTAGGACTATGTAGAAGCCAGCGGAGATGCGTCTAATGCCCAGTACAACGTCGGTCGCTTGGATGCCTATGTTGTTATTAGAATGTTTGCAAACTGTGTAGAGAGATCGGTTTTGTACTCGTGATGGTCATTTCCATTTCTCCAACCTCGTCCATGAGAATTGATGTGCCTGAATTAGACGAGCCATCCTGTGACCGGACTACTGGTCCAGGGGTTTCCTCTTGTCCTTGTTCTTGCATGGAGCCGGGGTGGAAAATACTAGGTGTTGGCGTACTGTCCTGGAAAATAGATCAATTGGCGACCTAGCAGCTGGGTCATGAAATTCACGATCAGAGAACCAGACGGCAACGTCCCTGCTTCATGTTGTAATTCCTGCGCTCGATCTGCTACCCATCACCGTTCAGACCAGTAAAGTGAACAGTCGATGTGTGCAACAAGGGACTCGCCTGAAGCACACAGACTTCCATATTCGCCTCCATAATGAAACGAGCCTTATTCACATCAACGTGGTTGGTGCATGATGCGGCCCATCTTCTCCTGCGCCCGATCTGCTGCCATCGCGGCTTAGGCTGGCTATTGAGATATGCAACGAGGGACGTATTGTTCGCCTCCACAGTAAGCCAAACCTTGTCAACGGCGATGTCGTTGGTCCACGCCGCGGCTGTTCTTTTCCCGGGTTTGATCTACTGGACATCAATGCTGAAGGGAAACTGAGCTGCTCAAAAAGGGCGCACCTGGAGCGCTTTCATTTAAGCTCTGTGTGCACAGCACTAAGGAACTCGGCGCTCGTGGCGTTCGGCATCAGCGCGCTTGGGCGGTATGGCGAGCTGCGCAGGCGGCTTGAGCACTGGTATGAGGACGGTTGTATCGTCAAACATGACCTCAAAGGTGACAAAGTGGTCCGGACCGAATAAAACTGTGAACCTGGTGTCGGCAGGGAAGAGATACGACCGTCTTCCTAGATAAGGGGCTGCCTAGGGGAGACTAGGAAAGAGGGTGCAAAGGAGTTTGTTGTAGGGACCATTCCATTCTGCCTCGGAGGGGTTGGGCATTCGAAGAAAGTCGTTCACATATTTGGACGGCTGGACCCTCCTTTCTTTACCACCGTCCACCAGCTTCACCTCCGAATTCGAAGGACTGCGGGCCCAGTTGGCTCGTGACACACACGAGGACAGCTCCAAAGCGATGAGATTTCTCTCGCACAGCTCTCTGATACTCCAAGTCTCCAACCACCACGACGAATTTACAGTAGCAAGCCTGACGTGGATGAATCATCCCTCATCTTATGCCTCGTACCATCGGTTCTCTCGGGAGCGTGGCTCTCCTCGTTTCCAGCATCACCGGTCCTTCACTCGTCGTCATCCCACCGCTCTTCCAGCAAGCAGGATGGCTGACGTGCGTCGCTTCCGAATTCCCATTCCTTGCTCAGACTTACTTCCGGGTCTAGTCCTCTCCTCACCTTTGCAGCAATAGCGCTGCTATCTGGGGCAGCAGCGCTGTTCATCGTCGAAGCAATGTCGTCCATAGAAGGAAACGAATCGTTCAAAGCTGCTATCGAGTTCACGACCATCGCTCACCTCTTTCTCGGTAAGAGGTGGCATGTCGTCGTGCAAGTCCTCTTGTACCTCGCGATGCAAACATTAGTGATCGCCAGTCTGTTGGAGTCTTTCCAGGTTGGCTTTTCCCTCCATGCTGTAACATCCTCACGCCAACCCACCTTGGCAGAGTATGGACGCTTTCCTTATTAGCGTCGCTCACAAGACGTGCGCTGTCAGCTTTACCGATGGCTGGGTCTGTGGTACGTCTTGTTGCTCGATACGCGACATCGATCTCAATATCACACAGTCGATCAAATTCCACTGAATGCCAGCAGCGCCTTCTCTGGGCACATTCTTGGCTCGTTCGGAACGCTGGTGAGCATCCCGTCTCGCCCTAACTTCGTACGCTCAAGGGTCCCTCAGATCACTATATCCCTAGTCCTTCCGCTCAGTCTCGTCCACCTCGTAGACAACGTCATATTCCAAATTGTATCATTCATCATTCTTCTCATCATCACCATCATTTGGATCGTCATCTTTGCAGTTAGAGGCCTTCACATCGGTCACATCCCTGTCGTAGGGCACAATCAATCCACCGTCGTAGGATTCGTACTGTCAAACTTTTCATTCGTCAGTTCTCATTCATCTCATTCATTCATTCTCCATCCAATGCCTCTTCCTCCGACAGGTGACCACCATCCCAGCATGGGTAAACAACATACATCCCTCTGTCAATATCCGTCTTGTTGTCTGGATGTCCATCTTCATCTCGTGTCTCATTTACATCCCCGTTGGATGGATGGGCGGCTTGGCCTTCGTTCTTCCCAACAACGTGACACTTTTGCAAGTGTTTGCGACTGATCCGGGACGAGGGGCGCTGAGCACAATCGGACGAGTGTCGAGCTACGTCTTTCCACTAGGTGTGTTGTATCACTTGATCTCACATTCGCTAACCTTAATCTCGTCTTTTCATCAGCCGTGCTCATCACTTCGATCCCCGTATTCACCATTGTGATTCGATATAATCTTTTACGTGGAAACATATGCTCCTATAAAATGGCCGTCTTTTGGTCTGCTATACTCCCTTGGCTAATCGCTATACCCTTTCAAACCAATGTGCGTTCACGTTTACCTCACAACTGACACTCTGGTACTCAACGTCGATGAATTTCAGGGTGGCCTCGCAACGATACTCAACTGGGCGTCACTCATATTCACCTCGCCTTCTAATCTTCTCGTCCCCTTCATCCTATTCATAATATCAAAGAGACACTCGGCTTCCGCCGTTTTAGACGCAAACGTCTCCCCTCGGTTCGCCCATGGTCCTGAGATCCCCCTACCATTGACGCCGATCGAACTGACATCTACGCCTGAACGGATCGCGACACCCGTAGACAACGTCCCCGTCGTGGTCATCACCGACTCGACAGACGCCGAGTTCGACACCTCTGACGACATCAAGACGTTCGTCTCCAAACCGTCAGAGGAAGGTGCAAAATCCACGTTGACGTTGGACCCGATCCCTGTGTCCATTCAGAACCGCGTATCTTCGCCGTCCAAGTATCGGTACTACGGGCGCGAAGTCCTGAGCGAAGTAGACGATGGCTCGACGAGCGCGAGCGGGGGCGGTGGGCCGGACCGGCACGTCCTATTCCTTGACGCGGCTGAAAAGACAGCCGCAGAGACGCACGCGCATACGCACGACCACCACCATTACCACCAGCGGAGACGTCCATCGCTCTCACTCTCACTCTCCCGCTCGCACTCGATCACGCACATGTCCGGTCCGGGCATGGACGAGTTTCTGCTAATGAGCCCCGCGTCGACGGCGTCGGCGTCGGCGTCACACTCGCACTCGCGAGCGGAAAGCGTGCGCGGGGTGCTGGGGGCGCATGGCCCACGGCCGAGCATGAGCGCGAGCACTAACCTAGGCTTGCCCGAGCCAACGACATCCTATTCATATTTTGCCCCGAGCGCGTCGTCAACACCCGGTGATGGTGCGACTGGGCCTGTCCCTGGGAGCACGAGTGCGGGTGCGGGCTCGCACTATCCGCGTCCGCACGTGCAGCTCTCGGTGTCCACGACGACGGCCATCGAGGAGCCCGTAAGGGTGTTCAAAGCGTTCCCGTGTCTGGCGCCTAGTTCGGTTATTCAGTCGACGCGCGTGAGCGCGGTTGCGTTTGTCCTCGCCAGTGCGCTGGTGCTGGTAGCGATCATATACAATATCGTGCAGAGCGTCGGTGGGGGTTCGGGTGGGTGATGCTCGGGAATCGTGGACTATCGTACTTTATACATCAGCGCCCCGAGACCATACTATGCAGACAGTACTAGTGTAATTATTGCGCCATCGTCCTGATCATATCATACGCTCAGGCTTGGGAGCGTTTCTGCTTGCACGGATGCGTTTAGATTATCATGCTTCGTGCTGTGTCATTCGTGGTTTGAGGATGAAAAATAACGCGATCTGTCGCTGTACGCCTCACAAAGCATATATCTGAACAAACTTGGATCACCACACCGACTAGGGCCAGGAAGATTTTGCGACGGTCGCTTTCGTACGGTGGTGTCGATATGTGACTCACACTCGGACGACCAAGACATTTGCGGGTGTTTTTGAACATTTTTTATATCGTGTACATGTATGCATGCAGTTTCATATGCGGGTTCAAGGCTACCAACATACGCAAGTAATAGCGGGAAATTCGGCAAGGACATGTCAGGGAGGCGGTTTAGATGTTCGAAGGGTACAGCATCTAAATTCGACGCATTCAAGTCTGTAAGTGCAAGGAGAGAGGGGTTGGGACGCACGATGCGCACGCCGGCACCGAACGCGCGTGGAGGGAGGTTGGAGCTGAATTTCGACTTGACGACACCAGAGTTGCCGTGTGGGCGAGTGACGCGGCTACGCAGACGCAGAATGAGTTCGACAACGAGTTCGACGGTCATCGACGACAAACGTACCCCCAGATGACGCGGATCTTGGAGCCCTGGATTTCCCGCTTGGCTCGGTAGACGTACGCCACGCGCTGTGATGGAAGGAGTGAATGGGAGAAGGCATGATGGGGTTGGGAGACCGACCTTGCCAAGGTAGAATTGGGCGTCTTGCTTGTTGGCGACGCCTTCTATTTGGATAAGGGAGGTGTTTGGCCTAGAGTTGCGCTTTGCACGCTTGTGCCCGAGGACGCGGCCCTTGCAGTAGAGTCTGAAGGAAGACAAAGTAAAGAGTCAGCGGGGGTACATCCGGGCGAGTGGGGGTGCATCCACTGCATGGCGCACCAGAGGCTGGTGTTTTCGTGGACGAGAGTGAAACTGGATTGGATACAGACCTTGTTGAACCCATTTTTTTGTCTTGAGGAAGGGAGGGGCCGTCGTTGGTGGTGTTGTAGAGACGGAGGGGACGAATGGCGGGATGACGTGACAGTGTCACACGGATGACAAGTGTGACCCTGCGTCACATCGTATCTTGACCATCGATGCAGCTGTTCGAGCTGCACTCTGCGTCGTTCTTATTCGTCGTTGGAGTAACGGAGCGGTGGAAGAAAAAAGGCGTGTCGACGGATGATCTTGGTGTTTATCTGGCAGTTTCTGTGCTGTTCGGATGGCACGGGTGCGCGCCATATTTGCCGTTGAGCTGCTGTAGAGTATATAAAACGTGTTGTATTCGGGAACGAACAGCAAGCACGATGTTGTCTCGCACTTCCTGCAGAGCGATTCCGCTCTTTGTGCGTCCCTCCTCGACGTCGACCATCACAGTCAGACCGACGCCATCCAAGGACCATCTTCATGCACCCATTCCTAACTCGGACCTTCCCAAGGGTTACATTCTCACCGGCATCCACGCTTGCGTCAAAAAACCGAAGCCCACGTCTCCAGCCCCGCTAGATCTCGCGCTGGTCGTGTCTACTTCCCCCCATCCTACCTCGGCTGCCGCATGCTTCACCCTCAATGCATTCCGTGCCGCTCCGGTCCTCGTCTCCCGCGACGTCCTTCAAAAATCTGGCGGGAGAGCACGCGCCATTGTCGTGAACAGCGGTTGCGCAAACGCAGTCACCGGTAAGAAGGGCATCCAGCATGCCTGGGACATGGTCAAGGCAGGCGACGCCCTTGTCGCCTCGCATGGCTTCCAATCCCACACAAACGAAACCCTCGTCATGTCTACTGGCGTCATTGGGGTCCACCTCCCCATCGCCAACATCCTCTCCGCCATCGTCACCCAGCACTCCCCCGCTTCGCCCTCTTATTCTCTCTCATCGACGCCATCTGCGTATGATGCCGCTGCACGCGCGTTCATGACAACCGATACGTTTCCAAAACTTCGTGCACGTACTTTTGAGATAAATGGAAAGACCTACCGCATGGCAGGCATGGACAAGGGGGCAGGCATGATCCACCCGCAGATGGGTGACCCTGCTTCTTCGGCTGGTCTCGTCCATTCTTCGGCCGTTGCACCCGCTGCACCTACCGGTCCTCCCCCCGCCGCAGGTCTCCACGCTACCCTCCTTGGTCTCATCCTCACCGATGCACCCGTCTCCCCGAAAAGTCTGCAGTCTGCCCTCACTTATGCGGTAGGCCGAAGTTTCAACTCTATCTCAGTCGATGGCGACATGTCCACAAACGATACCATCATCGTCTTGGCGAACGGTGCCGGCAACGACGCAAACACCACCGAAATCGATGAATCTACAGATCCCCAGGCATACATCGCGTTTAGAGATCATCTCACGGCTTTCTCCATCGACTTGGCCAAGCTCGTCGTTCGCGATGGTGAGGGCGCCACAAAGTTTGTCGGTGTCTGCGTCGAGGTGGGTTTGCGCATTCTCATGGGAAATTATTTGCTTGGCGGATAGGCGATACTTCTTCTCCTATTTCATCACTATTACTTCTGATAGCATTATTCTCTTCATCACGACTAATTGCCTGACTCCTGCGTCAATTAGAACGCAGCTTCATATGAAGATGCCCATCGCGTCGCTTCGACCATCAGTACCTCGGCACTCGTGAAGACTGCCCTCTACGGCGAGGACGCAAAGTAATCCAGCTCCCCCATGTAAAATGTAGTCATACTGATGTCGTCGTTTCACTAGTTGGGGTCGCATTCTCTCCTCGACTGGCTCTACTCCGCTTAGTACCCCCCTCGACCCGAACCTCGTTAGCGTCACATTCATTCCGTCGCCGACATCGCCCAACCCAACCTCACTCGTCGTTCTCAAGGACGGCGAGCCCGTTGGTGTCGACGAGGAACGGGCGAGCGAGATACTCGGGGAAGAAGACTTTGAAATCCGAGTCGACCTTGGAGGACAGGGAGTTGGCGGCAAGGAACAAGCCAAGTACTGGACGTGTGATTTTAGCTACGTGAGTTCTAGACCTCGACGTTTGTCCACATGGAAAGGCTGATAATGCTGTAGGAGTACGTGAGGATCAACGGTGATTACCGGAGCTGAAGGGAGCTGGTGGCAGTAGGACGATGTCGGGCTGTGTGCAACTATTTAATGGAAGAATCCGGCAAAGCATGAGCTTGGCTTGGATCTCTAGGCCAAGCCTTTGCACCTTGCAAGTTGATGGACCTGGTTACGTACAAGTTGGATATGAAAGACGTGCGGTCGCACAGCATGTGAGTATTTGTGAAATCCATTCGACGTGCGTGTTCGCGGCGTGGTCATCATTTGAGGGCATGAATCAGCTCTAGACCTGTTGGTTTCATACCGCCTTTACTTACCGGCGCACGATCCCAGGTATCACCGCGGTCGTCGACCGTGGAGTCTTTTGCTTCAACAGGAGTGATCCCTCGGATTCAGAGGACCAACTCCCCCTTTTTGCAGGCTGAACGCTGCCAAGTTCACCGCGGACGGACCGTCCCGGCGTTTCAGATTACAGATTAGTAGACCTGTGCAGGAGGAAACGCGCACGTGGTGTGTGCTCTTCCATTCCTCCCGCATCCGTTCAATCACTTCATCTCAAGCAGTGTGACAGGTCGTGGCACCAGCGTCTTGCGGAGCGAATTAGCCAAGTTACCCATGACCACCCCCTCCCGCAGCTCGCCTCGCTTCATCCATCTGTGGCGGCTCCTATCACCCTCGAACCCCTGCACCGAGTGACATAGCTATTTAATGCGTGGATCCCTCGCACCACCCTTTTCCTCGTGGGTGCTTCGTGGCGTGCTTTTGGGAGACTCGGGTCGTTTTTTTTTGATATCCACGTCGGTCAAGACGAAGGCGTTGTTTTCTTGTTTTGGCCCCTTCTATCAAGTCTGACATCCCTCTTTTTTGTGCTACACGATACGGAACACGAGGCACGAGGCCCAAGATACGAACACGGAACAACACAAGGCAGCCCAGACGAAAATAGTGGCACGCACACGCAGAACAAAGCACCCAAAGAACACGAACACGAGAAGAACAAAGGATCAGATGGACGACGAGACGCTGGTCGGTTCGGCTCGGTCGCCTCAGACCAGTCCCTATTCGGCGTCGGCGTCGACGATCACAAGTGCGGGGCCCAGAACGTCGGCGACTGTCGTAACGGGCAACTTGGTGAGAGGGCGGAGGAGGCCGTTGCGTAGCCTTGCGGATGTAGTGGCTGAACTGGGGCGCGCCAACGAGCACCATATTGGTTCGTA
Source organism: Xanthoconium stramineum (assembly GCA_038090315.1). NCBI lineage: Eukaryota > Fungi > Basidiomycota > Agaricomycetes > Boletales > Boletaceae > Xanthoconium > Xanthoconium stramineum. The sequence continues at coordinate 19,359 of JBBPMO010000245.1, read as the reverse complement.
CTTTTCGCCTCTGTCTTTATCGTCGTGGGGTTGGGGTCGGTCGTGCTGATGCGGTTTTGTGGGTTTATCAGCGATGGGGGAGCCCTCGGGGCTGGAAGGACCTGAACGTGCGCTTTTCCAGTTGTCTTTCTTTAGGGGATCGTGTTGACTGGCGTACAGCACCGTCGGTGGACGAGAAACAGCAGCGTGCTGATGCAGCGCTGTTTTATCAGTTTGAAAAGTGAGTGGTTCGGTGTGTCTTGGCTTCCTGAGCTGACACCTTTCTCCAAGACGGATCGAAACGATCGACAAACAGGTGCGACGCTCTCGTTCCTCCCTCATCGTCCCATACTCACCCATCCGTCCCGTCCAGCTCCGCGATTTCGAAAACGCCTCGCGCGAACTGGGAAGTTCGGTCGGCATCGTCTCCACCTCCTACCGACTCCAAGAACGCCTCGCCAAAATCCTCTTTTTGTTTCGCGAAAACGCCGCATGTCTCTACCCGCGCAAGATCACGCGAAAACCCCAAGAAGTGCTCGTCAGCCCCAACCTCATAGAACGACAGGACTGGCGCAACCGCTCGACGATACCGCTCTCGCAGGACAATCTCGAGCTGGATATGCTCCCGGATCAGCTAGGGAGTCTCGCGAGAGACGTGGGCGCGTTCATCAGTTGCCTGAACGAATTTGAAGAGTTCAACGATGAGGCGATCAGTCAGTCAATGCGGTCATTTGAAAGCGATTTGAAGGTATGACGGTCCTCCATTTCTCTCTCTTGCCTAGATCTCATTGCGTTTGTGCTTTCAGTATTTTTCTTCCTGTCTTTACGAATACAAAAGTGCGTACACTCATGCGCTTGGTGGGCCGCTGCGTGGGTTTTACATCATGTTTCTAGACCAGTTCCGATCGTCTGCGGTGCAGCGCTATGTACACGACTTGATGCTCGAGATCGGTGGTCATCTCGGCGAGATCACCGTCGCGCTCGACATCTTCATCGAGATTGGCAAGTCCACAGCACATTCAACCGACGTTTTACATTCACTGACGAGCGATCTAGGTATACCGACCCTCTGGTTTCACCAACAACACGCCGCGAGGAACCTGATGAATGTCTCGACTCTATCGATCGTCTTTGGGGGCGTCGACGCGTCGCTGTTGGTCCTCTCGAGTAACATGAAGGGCAACGTACTCGCCAACAGCGTCAACATGTTTTGGATGTCTTCGTTGTTGTTCAGTATCGCGGGCGGGGTCAACGGCCTTCTTGGTCTCACATGGAAACAGTCCATCTAGTACGCGTGTTCGTGCTCATTCTATCACTCACTTCCTGAGGATCCCACAGTCGCTCACCTGTCCATCGCGTCCCGTGGTGGTTGCTCATATGGATGAAAGGATCTCCACTTGTGTTTCTCGTGATCGCCATTGCCTGCTTTTCTGCTGGCGTGGTGTTGTTTACGTATTCTTCCGGACAGGTATCGGCCTACTGCACAACTTTGGTGTCGTACATTGATCCGTTTGATTACAGAACCCCATCACGTCAGCGGTCATCGTAGTCACGACGGTATGTTCTCTCCCACCTACAGAGTGTCTGCAAGGACTTAACCCGGTTCCTCGTTTCCATCAGCTCGTTGCGTCATCGGGCCTCATTTCCATCTCGGGCTGGTTCGTGTTGGAGCGATGGACATTCTTGACGCAAAAGGAGCAAAAATGGCTTTCGGAAGTCATCACCGAAATCCTTGACGAGCTCGCCAAACTCGGTGTCGTCCGCGCACATCGGCTCACGGTGAGCTGGTGTGGCGAACGACTCGCCGCGACGCGTGCATTGCTCACCCGTTTCTTCACACGGTTGGCGGCCGTGCGCATGTCCAAACCCGAATCCCAGAAAGAGCAGGTGCAGCCTAATATGCCCCCCTCCAACGCCGCCGCAAACGCAAACGCCGCACCACGGACGAGCGCACCGCCACGCATGTCGTCCATTTCAATGGGCGAATGCCCACGCCCCGTCCACGCCGACGGCCGCCGACACAACCCCGACACCCATCTCCTCCTCGACGTCCGCGATCCCCGCGTGCGCTTCCAAAATGCCGTCCGCGCCGTGATCAAGCTGCAGCGCACGACCGGCAAACAGGCCAAGCCCCTCCGCCCAGGTATGCACCGCCACAACTCGTGGTGGCAGACCCAGCCTGAGACGTCGGCGGGCCCCGAGTCATGTGCGAGTCCGGTGCCGGATCGGGGGGTGTGGCCGGTCAGGAGGGGCAAGATGACGGAGGCGATCGAGGAGCTCAAGGCGCTCGAGTTGACGCAGGAGCTGTCGCCGCATGGGGCGCTCGTGCGTCATATCCAGTTTTCGCCAAATGGGAGGTACTTTGCGACGGCGAGGTGAGATGGATGCGTTTTGTGTTGGTTTTTGGGCGTGTTGACTGACAGTACTTTGGTCAGTTGGGATCGGACTGCAATGATTTTTCGCGTCGGGGTGGGTTGCGCGTTCCTCTGTTTTCACGCGATCCTGGTCTGATCTGGTTGGTTTTATAGGAAACGCTCATGCTCCATCGCACGCTTGTACACGTTCGGGGCTTCGTCAATCAAGTTTCTTGGCAAGTTCACTCCTGATCCTGAGCGAGGGGATGGTCATTGACGTCTCTCAGGTCTCCAAACGGTCGCTTGCTCCTCACGCGGGTTACGCGTGGTCTCAAGTTGTGGTCCGAGGTAAATCGCTGCACCTTCGTGTCTGGAAACCTATGACCCCATTTTCTTTTTCCAGGACGGAGTGTGTAAGCAGACAATCGATCGATCCAAGACTGTCAGCTCTGTGGTGTGGCTCCCCAACGAAACAGGTGGGGTCTCAGCGATCCTCTCAGTCGAGGGTAGCGATGTAGTGAAACTGGTACGTTACTCACATCATATTTATGCATTGATGCGCATAACGTACTGACCAACATGGGCCAGGATCTACACGGAAAGGTACGCGTCATGTGTCACGGGCCCAGTAATACTCACAATCATCTGTGAAGGTGTTGGATGTCTATCATTTCGGCCACGTGCGACTGATCAATGTGGCGGTGACCTCCAACTGTTCGCGCTTGATAGGCATAGGACCATCTGTACCGCCTTCGAGCGGGCCACAGCCGACGCGTCAGACCAAAGTGGAGAAGAGGATCATTGGTGAGCGAGTGTTCGAGTGTGCGTGTTTTTTATTGACCAAGGTGAACAGTGTACAACATGATTGCGAAACGAAAGGAGAGGTACGCCTCGTACATCAATATGAAAAGTAGGGTTTACTTATACTTTTTATAGTCAAACACCGTTGTTTGAGGACGTCCGCGATATCATGATATCGAAGAAATCCCCGTCCCTTATTCTCATCTCGTTTGAACAGGTCAGACCTGCTTCATCACCGTCTGTCTTACATTGACACGTTGACATCTCCCCCCCTGATCTCCAGGCCCCGCCTCAACTCTGGAAACTCGAGATCGTCCGTGATAGAGCCAGGACGAACGGCGAAAGTCCTCTGGTGGCACGCGTAAACCTCAAACACTCCTTTGCGCTCAACGCATCCACTCCCATCGCCGGCTCGTGTCACTTCGGAGGCACCGACGACCAATTCGTATTCTGCGTCGGCAAAGGTGTGGACTGTTTTCGTTCCGGATCCGAGATCAGTCACCCCTAACGGACGCTACGCCCAACGCACAGCTGGGGACGTCCACATTTGGGATCGAGATACGGCGGCGCTGTTACGGTATCTCCGACCGATGAACGTGTCCGAACTGAGAGACATGACGTGCATTGGGTGGAATAATGGGATGGACGAGCCGATGATGTTTGCTACTGCGAGTCATGACGGCACGGTGCGGGTGTGGTCGACCGCGATGGTGGTGCGGCGGGCCGAAACCGAGGAGAGCTCAACGGATCTGGAGTCGGATGACTAGCATGGTTGGATATGTTCGAGCGGGAGGCAGATATAATTGATATACCCGAGCAAGCCGTCGCGTCTTTTCGGACGACGTTGGTGCTCATCGACACTGGACCCATTTCACTGATATGATCGGTCACCACAAGCATTCCTCTCGACTGGGGATATAATATAATCAAAGTACATGTTCTCCGGTATGGGCGTGTCGAAAAGCCGAGCGCCATGATCGAGGGCGAAGATCGGTCATTGTTGTATGAGGCGTTCATGTAAATATCTCCGGGAAGGTGTGAGTGGGCTGATACACTTTCAAGTTGGCCCATTTGATGAAGGAGAGCTCGAATGACGATGTCCGTGTGCTCGATCTTCCCCTTGGTGCATTAGAGCACGTTTCAGAATCAGATGGTCCGGTCGTTGGAGCTTGGTACCGACTTGGAATCATGCGGCGCCCGGACCCGACACACTGGGTTAGTACTGGACCATGGAGTTCGGATCATGCAGTGGAGTCATCACGATCGAGGGATAAACCAGTCACCTACCCATATGGGGCTCGGCCGTGCAGCCCGAGTGAGCACCAAGTTTTCGTCATTGCATATCATTCGAAAATGAGCGCATCTTTTCATATTTATCCAGGGCGACCATAAAAATCCGACTCGGAGTCCGTCATGTCAAAAATAGGCTAAGGGAAAATAAAAGACGTGCATGTCCGAGTAATTGGCAAGTTGCAAAGAACTTTCTTCGTCCTCGTCTACTTTCCCACAACGGCTAGTGATTGATTGCAGTTCCTCCCACGCTCGCACAAGCGCCACACCCATCAAAATAGGTTGCGTCACAAGGCCCTACCCGGCATGTGGGACTGGTAGGGACGAACCTTTGGATCCGAATTTCGAAAAAGACGAGATCTCGTTGTGCGTTGTCGCCTGCCCCTGCGCTCGTCAAGTTATGTACATACCACACCGTTGCCTTCTGTTGAAGTTGTTGCTAAGAGATCGACTTATCGGCTGATGCGCCCCCACGCCGACAATGGGCTGTCACGAAACTGTGTCGTGAACAGTCACCCGTTCCTGGGGGTACCTGGTTGCGGAAGCAAATGAGGACGTATGCGTATTGTGGACGATGCCCGCCCATTTCGCTGCCCTGAAACATGTGCTCCCAAGGCTTGAGAGAGGGCAAGGAACGCCGTCCTTGGGGCCTGCTTTCCGTCCTGTGGTGGGACGGTCACATGCTATCCTAGGAACGCGGTCCTGGCTCGTTGACACAGGGGCGCTACGTTATCGCGAACCCGCGAACGGTTGGCCGGTGGCTGGAAGGCGGGACACAGTTTGATCACCGAAACCCAGAAAGTACCTCTCACCGTCAAGATACCGCGTTTTAGTCCCGAGTTGCGGCCGCGTCGCCTCGCAACTTCATCTCAAACCCGCCGCATCACGATGAACAACACTGCAGAATGAAACGCACGTGGAAGTTGTTAGAGAGTGTATATGTCCGCGCACCCGGCCCCATCGTCCCTGATTCGTATCCAAATGGATATTGGCCCATCACAAATCGCTCGATGGGTGGCCATCACTGCCATCGACAATATTATACGTTTGGCATCGACATCATATCAACATCGTGATAATTTGATAGAAGCTGCGGAGGGGACTTCCCATTAACTGAAAAAAAAAACCCTCAAAATGGCTCGCTCTTTGATCGCGGTAACTTGGGGCATGACTACGCTCGAGCCTAAATAGTGTGATATCACAACCCGCAGTTGACCTACTATTTATTGTCAAACGGGTTTGGCATGGTTTCTCAGGAGGAAATGCACATGACTGTTGAATGGGTGCAGTAGGCGGCGTTGCATCTGATAACCTTGTGAGAAATGGTGTCATCTGCTTCATCTACTGTTGGAAACAAGTCCTGTACGGTGTATTGTACCTCGGTGTTCCTGCCCGAAAATAGCTATCCGGCAAGCATGCGGCTAGTGCTTTAATTGACACGAAACGGGTGCTATCATGGTGTGGAACAAGGATAGCCCCTGTAATCATGATGTGGTGAGTACCATATCAGATTTTCATAGCCTCAGATTGCAGTCCACAGCATACCTGATTTTGAATTGATGAAGGTCAATCAGTTAGGCCTGATCCAATCAGTTGGTTTGACTTGGCGTTGGCGTTGCATGAGCCAACCTGTACGACTGGCGTGGGGAATATGGCATGCATCGCCAGACTGATTGACGATGCGAACAGCCTGTCGAGCGATCGATCGCAGGTTCGCGCTACGTGTCCGAAAAACAGTGAGGCCCACGATACTGGCAAGCCGGTATGACTGAATCCATCTCACGATCGGTAGTCGTTCCTAATCGAATCATTGTTTCCCTTTGGCTTGAAGACGGCGCGACTGACCATGCCACAGAGCGGCCGCTAATGCTCGGTTGCGCGAGCATACGCGATGAGCGGTCTAAAAAGGCAATCAAAACTCTGACCCGTGCGAGCAGCAATATGTTCGAAAGGGACTGTACCTGGAGGAAGTGAGCCGAGGTACATGCGTCAGCCGCTCTTCTCCTCCCCCGACTCGGACGACGTCGTTAGTGCGGGTCTCTGTTACTCCTTGTTTGAGACACAGGAAACAGGAAAATGGTTGAGTTGAGCCAGGGCTCCGAGGTTGGCACGACTTGAAACCGGCGCACTGGAGCCCTGAAGACGGAGCGCTGGACGATGGCGTGAACGCGGTGAACTATGAGCTAATCAAAAAATTTTCTCTCCCTCGGTGTCATCGTCCCGGGACTCGTCTGTATTACGTGTTGACAAAAATATCTAAGCCAACCATGCACGTTCGACGTTTGCAAGAGCTTCTCCGGATGGACTCGGTTTGCCATAGCACTCTACTTGGTTGTGCGTGGCATCCGGGAACTCAGTAGAAGCGGGATGACATGCGGCATGGCGGGTGGAATCCGCCTTCGGGACACTTGCCATCAGAACGGCAGCGGGGGTCCCTCTAGCTCCGACTTCGAAAAGGACCCATGGAGCGCGATCAATCCGTCCGCGGAGGGGAATCCCGCAAGCAACCAGACATATCCAATTCCATCTCGCGGGTGTGTTTGACATGACCAGTCCGAGGGTCGTGTTGCACATGAACGTGAGCAATACGAGACATCGTGTGCAAAGCCAAGGAAAGGTTCCTAACTCGGGAATGGCAACGTATAGCGTGCAGAGTGATGAGAGATGAGAAGATTGACCTGCGACGCTTCCTGAAGCCCGGTTGGAAATAGTCCGGGGTCCCTTGTTCCCTCCACCATGTCGACGGTCGTACATGTCAGGTCATATTTGAAATTAGGACTGCGTCCCCGCAACTGGCCAGACGAATTTAGGCAAAGGCTGGAATGCGGCAGTAGGCTGGAACCTGGCGACCGTGTTTGGGCAGACACCGGACTGATGATTAGTCCTCATCAGCCACGGGTGATACGCAAGTTGGTAGAGACACAATCAATCAATCAGCGATGGTCAGACTGTTGTGAGTGAAACTGCGAACGGCGAGGACACTGGGAACGACAAGCGCTGGGTGCGATGAGTGGGAGCGGAAGTCGCCCTGTGTCGTATCGGCCAATAATGTTGACGGTATATAGAAGGTGTGGTGCTGTATGACAGGGAGACGGAACAATTTCCATTTAGGGTGTCAAAATGAACAAAATGAAAGGTCCATCGGAATCTGACTGATGCCGCAGGGTCGATGTGATAGGGTAGGCGATCAAGATGATACCCTACGCACAATAATAGCACCCGGAGGCCAATGCCCACGGAGAATATGCGATCGCGAGGCTCTCTCACAGGCCCTGGGCTAGGGCATCCCCCGTAGCGCTTCAGCGGAGAACAAGGGGAGGCGTTCAAGGTGTTCGATCTGGACTAGGCAGGGTTCGCTGGATTGGCCGTAAGTCGGCGATTAAAAAGGGGAAAATGGCGGGCGCTGCTTAGGAACTATGCCGGCTGTGCCGCGGTGCCATGAGAAAGGGCCGTTGGAGCTCCGCTTGCGGAAGGTGGACTATGACAAAAATAGGATTATGCAAAAAAATAAAATAAAGATGGGCGTTCGATAGAGGCGAGCGTGTCCCCGGCGGATCGTGGTGTGAATACAGGTCGTACGGAAAAGGTTCTCGTCGTCCAAGAGGACACAGGGCAGGGGAACGGGCACGCTGAACACACGGAATGTCCGCCGCAACCGCGCAGAGGACTGGAGGTCGTTCGTTTCCCCATTCTCTACCTGGACCCATGCTCTCCCACCCGGATCACCAATCCGCCGTACCGCGCAGCGAATCCTCTCAGAAAAGCAAGTCGAATTCCTGGCAAGTGTCCAAACGCCAACGCCTCGTTTTGCGATCCTTGACCCCCGTTTCCCTTAGGGAGGACCGCCGCAGCTCCCAGCAGTCAGAACCGCGCTGTTCTCCTCCGCGTGGGCCGTCCGTGACTGCAGCCGATCATCGCCTTCCTGATAACGGTCAGTCGTACAGCCCTTCCACCGGTGTTCCACCTTCCTAAACACCTACCCTTTTCGAATTGTAGTCACCAGATCTCTCGAAACAGCCCTTTCTCCAAATTTACGACTTCCTGATCCCTTTGATCAGCGCGGTGTTCGTTCTTTGTTTGCTTCGATGTCCCGCTCTCTTTTGATCTGTTGATCCATTATCAGTTCTCGATGTCCTTTTCCATTGATAAGTCTCTCCATTCCCTCAACTCATCCTCACCTGGCCCTTCCCTCCCTCCCATCCTCAACACCCAAGCGCCCTCTCACAATCAGCCCCACATGCCTCACCGTGTCGAGTCAATGCCATTGCCCTCTTCGTACGTACCCGTCGATCCCCCTCCACATCACCCTGACCAATTCCTTAGGCACCGACGCGACTATGACTACTCTTACGATCACTCTTATCGTAGGCCGAGCCCCCCGCCCATAGCCACCCTCTCCCATTCTCCCTCCTTGTCCGTCTCCTCGCTTGATCGCTCCTCGGTCTCCTCACCGGCACCGCGCAGGTCGCCAACAGACCGTCCTCTCGACTCTCATTCGGGCTACTCGGATGCCTACTACTCTCAGGACCAGATGGCACGATCCCGGCCATACCCTCATGATCCCGTACGGGACTCTGGCCGGTCTCACAGCTATGCCTACAGTTCGCGACCACACCCAGAGCACAGATACTCGCATGAGTCGCATTCGTACCATGTCTCCTCGGCTTACAACAGCCCTTCCCTTTCCCATGCCAGCGCTGGCACGCGCGACAGCCCCTCGCTCTCGTATCCCCTCCCGGGACAGAACCACTACACTATCGGTTACACAGACGATGCCGCAACCAAGCTAAGCGACAGAGTTCGTCGGAGGTGCTTCAACTGCTGCACGACTGACACGTCCACGTGGAGACGATCAAACCTCAGCCCCGGAAAAGTGGTACGATTTTCTCCTATTGTTCCCCATAAAGCACCGCAACTGATGGCCACTTTAGCTTTGTAACAAGTGTGGCTTATTCGAGCGCACTCATGGTCGCTCGAGGCCCGACCAGTTTCCTCACCGCAGGGGCCCACTGGCAACTCCCATGACCCGGCCTAGAACTCCACCGCAGTCAACCCAGCTGCCTCCTATCTCCACCCATGTTGCTCCACTTGCGCCGTATCACTACAGTCACCCTTCGATCGCGCCGCTTACTTCGATCCCTGACTCGCGGAAACCACAGCACCCCAATCAGTTGCCTGAGATCCAATCATGGATTGATGCGCCCGCAGCTCGCACGGCTTACCCATCATCCTCGGACCGCAGTCATGATCATATCTTGCCCCTTCGTCAGCGGTCACCACCTCGCCTCCAGCACCATTTGGACATGCGCTCTAGCAGCGTCCACGAAGCCATTGCGTGATCCCTTTCGGGGGTCTGGCGCCGTGCGGAGAGAAAAACTGACTCATCCTTGACCCGTGCTTCCCATCATTTTGCTCGTCCGTTCTTGCACCTCCTATCCTGTTCGGCTGCGTCCACCAGCTTGGCCTGGATGCATGTTGCCGTAATTGTCCAATTCTGGTGCCATCCCCTAGTTGTCGTATTTGTTGTCGTTGTAAAATGCTCTCAGTCAACGGAGTCGCAAACATGTACCCGTATTATCTTTTCTTGGAGCGCTCTTGCTGTATTACTATTATGCATCGCTTTCGACTGGATTCCCCCTAGTGATGACCAGCATTATACGTACGTATTTATCCATATAGAAACCCAACCTTTCTTGATGAGCTATCAATGATTTCGTTATGCCTGTACCAGTTGGCGGGGGCAAATCCCATAGCTTTGGTGATATTATGATTGCATCAGCATATGGCAACGATACAATTACTTTTTACCTACAATCATTACTTGTCTACGTTTGGAAAACGGCGGAACTCACCCATCTAAAACCGGCCTGTTTGATCGTTCGTGCTGACCATCGCCGGCGAGCGGAGGTAGCTCGATTTTGGGCAATCACATCGATCGATAGCGCATGCCACCGTGACAGGATACGTTGGCAGCAGACTATCCTTCCTACGCCGGCAAGGACCAAATGACTCAAACCGTCCATCCCAGAATAAGCTTCCAACACGTACCCATGTCACGGGAAGAGTAAAGTTAAGTTGTGTGGGCCACACATTCTCCAAGGGGTTCACATCTTCCGTTCCGAAGATAGCACGGTTGGTAGTTGTGGCTTGCATGCTGTACGTGGAGCGCCCGATGTTGACGCGTCCTTTATTTAATTTTCCGAAACAGCATCCCGCGTTTTCTTTGTGTGGATACCCCTCGTTATATGCCGTGGCGCATCATCAACGGCCCGGAGGGAGCGTAATCACCGAGGGTGACCCAGCACAATGGATTGCAAGTTTCTAGCTCGAGCTCTCACGGAAAAGGGTCGAGGACACGAGGCAGACCACCTGGACTAGGCGTACCGCTGCTTATCCAGTCCAAAAAGGATCCAAACATGATGGCGTGTCATGGCTCGCGATTTTTAAAATGAAAGTGGCTTGAGAGGGGAGGTGGAGCCGAATGAATCCGAATCACGTTCTAGCTTATCAACCCGGGTATCTCCACCTTTCACGAGGCTGACCTGCAGGGAAGCGGAATAGGGGGGGCGCGGGAGAGCGTAACGTGAGCGGTTCTTACGAGAAACGCATGTGGCCGGAATTCTGACGCGCGCGGAGACGGTCGTCCATAAGCAGGATGTACAGGATGGCAAAGCCAGGTTATGACCAGCTTTGTGACAGAAATAGATCTCGAACGCATCTTTTCCAGCTGGCGCTGACGAGTCCCATGGCAGTGTTGTCCTTTTTCGAGCTCCTTCTTTCTGGACAGCGAGGTGAGAAGAAGTAGATGCCGGCCGGCGAGGTTAGGGTCCATGGTGCCCAGGATTTAGGGCAAACTCGATACCAGCGACAATCGCCAGGACCCGGATCAGCGAGGAAGCTCCCCTTGCAATTGTAAATTCAATGTGCCAATCAAACACAAGCAAACCCCTTCACAAAGGGCAAGTGAAGCCATGAGGCGGGGTCGGGGGGCTGATCGAATCGGGGGCCACGGAACGTTGTTGATGCGGTCACCCCCGATTACCACGGTGCAGTGGCTGGCCTTCAATATGACTTGTCCCGGGTGTGGATGGCCTAATCTGCAAATGAGCGCTTGACGCCTGCCTTTTTTTGATCAGGCTGGACCTGGGCCGCAGTGATTTGTTCCTACCGGGTCCCCGTATTCGCTTTCTTTTCTCCTCGTTCTCTCCCATGGGCCATTGGATGCACTGCTGGCACTTCAGCGGAGTGTGTTGGCCAATGGGACACCGTCGGAATCAGAAGGTTTCGAATTCCAGAGGTTTTCGTGCTTCCGCACAAAAGTAACACCAGATGGGATACTTGGAGAGGAACTCGTGGACCCGAACATCTGGATTCTGGTTGCACGAACAAGGCCCAGAAAGGGGACGCGTTAGAATGAAAGGGACAGGCATCTCTTCGGGATGTTCGCGTAGTAACCTCAACAGATTGCGTGTCAAAAAAGGAATGGTGTCGTTGCGTAGACAGCGCGCACCTATCATAATTCGCCACCCGGATTGTGGCTCGTTTTCCCCTGATCCGTGGACAATCCGTGGATAGTATATATATATATTTTTCCCAGCCAGTGGTATGCTCCGACGCGATCAACTGGACCCCTGTGGCAAGACCGCCGAGTCGGAAGCACGAGTTTGAGTTCGCTCAGAATGACCAGGCTTTCACTCCATGGACTTTATCGACACTAGTTCCTTTGGAGAAAAGGCGGCGGACGGGCTCGTCGTTTTCGGAAGGCTGTCAATGGAGAATGTTCTTGAGGGAAGTCACGGCCTCGGCTGTCCGGCAAAGCGAGCGCAGATTACAGAGAAAAGGACGAAAAACTAGGTCAAGGAAGGGAACTAGGCTCCACAACCCTGGGTCTTACTCGCTCCCACTCTAGCACCGACATTCGTCTCATGTATGTACATAATCGAGCGCATGTCTCATTCATTGACACGTCGCTGGTGGGTTGCCGCCAGAGGTGTATACTTGATTGCTTAGATTGCACCGTACCTGAGCTCATAACAGCTTCATTGGTACAATCACTCGTTGGCGGATGCTGATCGGAACTGGGTCCACAAATCCACCGCCAGGCCACCAGGGGAGAAGGAACATGCCATTCGTAACCCTGGTTGCTATCCCATCATTGAACAATCTACGTCTCGATAGAGCAATGGTCCGGCAATTGCCAGAAAACCACCCTGTCAGTTCGTCATCTGTCCAGCCCTCAAAGAAGGTGCTCGATATCCGTTCTCGACGATACCGCGCGCTGTTTCATCAAAGACCGAATAGGCGTGTGCCTCCGCGTCAAACGCTAGCAACCATTCTGGTACAGGCAAACCGAGTTCTTCCGTGTTCTTGTCGCCAACCTCTGCGCGATGCAAGTTGTCCCGCGTCTTTTCCCCCACCTTTTGCGCTTTGCATACACGTTCGTACCTTGGTGCAACGCGCGGCGGAGGCGGCGTCAGTCGTGCTTGCCAATAGAATATGGGCCAGTCTTACCGAATTGCTTCCCATGTTCTGGCGGCCAGAGCGACCTTGTCTTTGCCCGCCATTTCAAGTGCCACGGCAAGAGTGACGCCGTCCTCAATACCCTGGGATGCGCCTTGCATACTCGTACTTTGAATTGTCCAGAAAATCATATCAATGAAACGTCGAGGAAATAATCAAGAAACACCCACGGAAGGAGTGGATGAGCAGCATCGCCTATCAATAAGACCCGTCCATCCTGGCTGACCCAGCTTGAGAGTGGGTCATGAATGATAATTTTCCAATCCACACAAGACGGGGCCTTGGAGATCACTGCGGCACATCGCGGGTCCCATCCCTTAACAATCTCCAGCACGTCTTCGATTCGCCCGGGTACGGACCAGTCACCCTCGACATAATCAGGGTCCCTGTACACCATTAGCGCCACAACGACACACAAACGGCTCCTCACTTGTGTGTAATCAACCATGTTATCGATTTTCCACCGTCGGCAGATGCAGTGATAAAGTGAACATCTTTACCTAGATAGTTTGAGCCTCTCGGGTCATGTTTTGAAAATGTGCTCAAATTACCGGCCCATCCATACAGGACATCTTTGCCTTCGCAAAGGAAGTTTGTGAGAGGATCGGTGTACACCCCTTGTTCCTTGGCATCAAACCATGCTCGATAAATCGCATATCCGGATGGACGGGGACGATCATTGTACCCCTGTCGGTCGTCAAGCGATCGACTCTCGAATTTACATGCCGAACAGAGCTCACCAACACATATCTGCGTGCACGGCTCTTGATGCCGTCCGCAGCAACGACCAGGTCTGCCTCCAAACTTTCACCAGAACGAAGGACGACACCAGCTGTATTGTTCTCGCCATCCTCCCAGTAATCAACTACTTCTTGTCCCATGCGAATGTCTATCCCCAGTGAAACTGCATGGCGAACGAGGACTTCGTGAATGAGCGCGCGGTGACCTGCATATTGACAAGCCCCGAACATGGGAAAGGGCAGAGGCTGCACTCGGATGAGGTTGCCCGAGTAATCGAAAAGCTTCATCTCTGAGACGTCCGCGCAGAACTTCCATAGCCTTTAGGGCACGTCAACCCATGCACGTCAATATTATAGAGGGGATGTACTCGTCATGGAGGCCCCAGCGAGCGACGATACGTCCCACATTCGGCGCAAGGCAGATGGCCTAAAAATTGTCGAGTGTAAGCGCGCGTTTATCTCACAAAAAATTGAACCATTGTGAGGACAAGAGTGAGGAGGGGCGAGGACGCACATCACCTGTGGATAGCCGATAACACACATTAACGACGAGAAACATCAAATACTAAATGAATGCGTCTCACCGAGCATCTTGAACGCCCCGACCTTCTCTAGAACAACAACATCGTGCCCCTTGCGTTTGCATGCAATAGCGCACCCGATGCCGGCATAGCCAGCCCCGACAATGATCATGCGAACGGTTTCCGAAGGTACAGAATTGTCTGTCATCGTCGGAATGCTCGCGCGTTGGCGAAGAAAGGCTGGTTGATGTAAATACAGCAGAATTTCGAGCTGCCCAAGGATCGATTTATGTATTTGACACGCCCGGATAGTAGTCTGGTAACCAGCTCAACTGAGGTCAAAGTGCGACTTGACAGTTTGACCTCATACAGACTTAGCGGGACTGTTTATCGCAATGCTACCGAGGGTACCGAGGGCTACAGTGGTATCGTGACCGTTGTATGACCGTTTGCAAAGTACTAACTCATTGGTAAGCATGTGGCTATGTCAGCAATCAAACGGGACGAGCGAGTCGAGAGGAATACCTACATCAATGGTACTGTATTGAACGACAAAAGTTCTGTACCAGCAACAAAGCTTGAAGAGCGCAGGTGTGTCTCCCAAAAATGCATCTGAGTGGTTGTGCGATGTAATGATTCGCGGCGAGCGCTCCTCCTGCTACCCGCGGTCGTCGGGTCGATGGCTTCTATACATTCGCACAGTTCCACCTCGTATATTGAGCAACATCCTCAGATCGCCCTGAATTGCCCGATACGGTTTCAACGCGGCCGTGGGGCCCGGTGATCGCCCATCCGCTTCGACTGGCGGTTCTGCTTTTCCTCGTCGACGGGGAAGATCAAATGGTCTCGATGCGCCCGCTTTGATACTCAGGGGCTGAGGTGAATTTAGAACCAAAATTGCACGCGAGGGTCGGGTTAGTTGCTTCTAGCTGATAATATGGTTTCGAGCTATTTCGAGTCGTAATGGGGACGCACCGCTAGTGATTGTACAAACGACTTGTCTTGTTCCAAATTGCATTTTATGGCAATTTAAGTGCCCTCGATGACACTCCCGCTTGCATGCTCCTACGGTCTTCAGGTCCATTCTCGACTCTGCGAGTTCGCTTCGGCGTTTTGGTTGTTCCAGGACGTTTGTACAGTCAGTCAGTTGTTGCGTCGTTGAGCGCTTTCAGTGGTTCGGTAAGTTTTCTAGTGTGGTTTCTGACGCTGATGAATCTCATCGAGTGATATGCCGTGACTCACCACTGGTGCTGTCGTTCGACGATTGTTGCTACATTGTGCCCCCGGTGCTTGCATGACCATCTACACAGCTCTTGACATCCCTCACAACTCTGATATTGCCATCCGAGTCATTCGTCACGTCTGCGCAGGGTTGTGGCTCGTTTCGTCTATACTGGGCTGGCTACCCCCCTTCAAGTCTCGTCGTTGTCGTAACGCCTCCAGGGTTCTCCACCTTGATTCAGCCGCTGACCTGTATATGTGTTCCACCTCCGTCAGCCACTACACCAGTACTGCCATCCCGATGCGATCATCACATCTGCGCAGCGAGTCGATGTACTCAACTTGTTTGAATAATTTGTCCACCCGCCACTGACGCGGGGGCCTTCCGGATGAGCTACGATGTTCCTAAGCTGTCTTGGTCTTCTTTTGGTACGCTCTGAGGATGTCTGCGTGTTGCGACCTACTAGCCTCCCGGCATAAATGGACAATACTTTACCGTCACGGCAGGCTCCACGTTGGGCCGGGAAAGAAACGCAAAGGCAGAACGTCTCCATGATCTGGCGACACAGTTAGGCGATAACCAACCGGAATCTCGCTGCTTCTGACGTGCTCTGGTGTAAATGGGTCCAGTGATTGATCATGATGCATGATGAATAGTTCCAATTGCTAACCCTTGAAGAGAGGTGAATGTTACCTTCACTGAGCGAGCTTCAGTGAAACACGCGTTTTGTCTTTGTCAAGAAATATGATTACTACTCACCGAGGACTTGGAACACCGATTCCATTCCAAAAGTCCTCATTCTGTAGCCCTCCCCTACATTCAAGACACGTGAGCCCACCACGGCTGATCCGATGATGATAATGTCCATGGCCGTAGCACTGGGAGAGATACTTTAACCCCGAGACCCTGAAACATCAAGTTGGGTCGATCCTGAGCTTGGTCCGTCCGAGTGGATTGAGCTCGTTACATGATCTAGAGGAAACGGTCACATACTTTTCGTGCTGCAATGTACGATAGCAAACTAGAACAAGGAGTACGATGGTTTACCCAGTGAAAAAGCTGACAGCGCTACTATGACCAATAGAAGAACAGAAGGGAATGGTTGGCGCAGCCTCCTCTTTGACGAAACTTTGCGGTGAGAGACCACCAAGATATTGATAGCCTGACCGTCAGCAACGACTCTCGAGCAAGTTGATTGCTGGCAATCACGCGCACGAGCGAGGATAGAAATGGTCCAAATTTGTTGCCAGTGGCAGTATCCGGAAAGGTGAAAAACACATGAATGTTCGGAGAGCTTGGTTGATAAGCAGCGTTGTCATCCACACAAATCAAACTTGTACCCATCCCCATCCTCGACAGCGGCTTCCTGCTCTCGCTTCGACTTCGATTCTCTACTACAACTCGTAAATCAACATGACTAGCGCAAAGGCAAACCTGCTCGCAAAACATGATAACGATGTCGTAATCCTCGCGGCGGTTCGGACTGCAATGACCAAGGTGCTGCCACATTCATCACTCAAGCTAACTATTATGTTCATGTGTTTGGTGTAGGGCAGAAAAGGCGGCTTCAAGGACACGCGGCCCGAGGAAATTTTGTCTGGTGCACTGCGCGCAGCATACACCAGGGCACGTGTAAATCCAGCCCTCATCGAGGACATTGCTGTGGGCAACGTCCTTCCGCCTGGCGGTGGTGCCAGTGGAGCCCGGATGGCTGCTCTGCACTCCGGTATCCCCAATACTGCTTCAATCAACACCGTCAACCGACAATGTTCGTCTGGCCTCTCCGCCGTGAACCAAATCGCCAATGAAATATTAGCGGGTCAGATTGACATCGGAATCGGTAAGTTTCCCCGCATCTTCTACCGCCGCAACTTTATGCCGGTTGACTTTAAGGGGCTGGCGTCGAGTCTATGACGTTCGGGTGGGGCGGGGTATCGCTTCCTGACGGCTGGTCGCCTTCTGTTCTCTCCAATCAAGAATCGGAAGATTGCCTCATCCCGATGGGTATCACCTCCGAGAACGTTGCTGCCGACTTTGGTATTTCTCGCCAGACGCAGGACACGTTCGCCGCAGAGTCATTCCAGAAGGCCGCAGCAGCTCAAAAGGCTGGCAAGTTCAAGGACGAGATTGTACCACTCAAGGTCAAAGTTGTCGACCCGAAGAGCGAAAAGGCCATCAATCTTGTCGTGGACGCCGACGACGGTATACGGGATGGTGTTACTGCAGAAAGCCTGTCGAAGCTCACACCTTCCTTCAAGCAGAACGGATCAACCCACGCTGGTAGGCCGACATTGAATTCCTTCCATTTTTGTGACCAAATCAAGTCTTTCCAGGAAATGCCTCGCAGATCTCCGACGGTGCTGCAGCTGTCGTTCTTGCTCGCCGCTCGGTTGCGAAACGGCTTGGCCTCCCCATCCTTGGCAAATACGTTGCTGCTGCGGTGGTTGGCGTTCCGCCTCGGATCATGGGTGTGGGGCCTGCCTATGCCATTCCTAAAGTTTTGGAGAAGGCAGGCTTATCAAAGGGTGACGTGGACTTTTACGAGATCAACGAAGCCTTTGCATCACAAGCCGTGTACTGTGTCAATAAACTTGGAATCCCGTTTGACAAAGTGAATGTGAACGGTGGCGCCATCGCCATGGGGCATCCACTCGGTTGTAGTACGTCGTCGTTACCTTTCTCGCCACCAGCATTCACCTCATTCATCTTGCCATAACCACAGCTGGAGCACGGCAAATTGCTACAGGCTTGAACATCGCTAAACAGAGGAACGAGAGAATATTCGTGACGAGTATGTGCATAGGTTCTGGGATGGGAATGGCTGCCGTCTTCGTCAGTGAGCATTGATGGACATCTAGCTATGCTAATCCACCACTCTTGTTCTACTACCCCATGTTGTAGTTATTGTATCTTCAATCTTGGATTCGAATGGAAGGTTATATACTGCTATTGGGCACGGATTCAATCAAGCAAATCTCGTTTATGCAGCTTTGTCATGTCACAGGGTATATATAGTACCCTTGTACAAGTCCTTGTCTACAGTTCAACACCTGCGAAGATGTTCACCGACGCTACTAGTATACAACGGCGAAGCAGTGGAGTGAATATCTCTTTCAAACGGGCCGCCACCGATCCCCTGCGATATCGGGGCGATCTTGGGTGAGAGATGTCCTTCTCCCTGACGTCAAGGTTCAAGAAACTCCTGTAGGACTCTTAGAGACGAAGGAGAATCCCAAATATCAACCCGCCAGGTGCAACTTTCTATGAGACAAGATATTCAACGTCCGTCGTATATAACCCACAAAAATTCACGCGCACGGACCAAGACTGATGCCGCAGTATAAAATTGTGAAACGAGCCACAGGATTCTTCCAGTCAACCTCGATTTGAAACCGGCGACGGCGATATGTACAACATCGACGGCAATTCATCTACTGGCTACGGCCAAACATCGAGAAGAGAGACTACAGGAACTGGGCATGCCGTTTGTCTTTACCTTCCAATTGACTGAGCGGCTAATCAGTTCTTGGTACAAATGTCCGGATGATCCGTCTTTTTTCATTGTTCTCCTGCGCACGGTGAATTTGTATAAATGAGCTAGTAATAAAACATTGAGAAGGGCTCCAGACGATTGGTTCGAGTTGCATATTGACAGACCAGGTCGGATCAAGTTGATTTCGGGAATCTCGCAAAGGATCGGGTACTGGCAGTCACTGTGCAGGCTTAGTGTCAATGTTTTGGTCTACCACACGCCGAGCCCCGCGAGTTTGGCGACTCGTCTAGGTTCACCCCATGCCATGTGTCCGCCTGACCAACAACCGACGTGCGTTCCCGAGCAACCGGTGAATTAGGTGAGTACTTACCTCCTCGATCATCATTCATATTTCTCTTTGAGATTGTGTGTACTTATGTCCAGGGCCATGACGCCACTG